>JAUTBX010107087.1:10000-11790 GCA_032361465.1 Lepetodrilus tevnianus | reverse complement strand
GGGGGTACATTGGTTATTTGTCTATCAAACAGCCGTGGAAAGGTTTTTAGAAGTGCAAACACGATTGTATGTATGTCAAATGAATGTATTTTGCGGTTGTAGCTAAGAACTAGTCCAAATCAACTATAAATATCTGTGATATTATGCCTTTAATATCGCACAATAATTTTAATACGAATACTCTAAGCAAAAGTAAAAAAAAAATATATTATTATTTTGTAATTAATAAAGATCATTCAAATACATTTAATTACACTCTTTATTGCGCGTTATATTTTTTTCTACTGGAACGATCTATATCAAATACCTCTTCAGAAAATCAGAATTTAATATCATGTAAACCCACACCTATAAAATGTAAACAACTTTTCAAGCAAAGACAATGATGGAGTACATCGTATAAATAACGCCAGACTTTCGTAGAACACGAACAGAACCAGTAGATGGTTCTAAGTCGCTGCACTGTGTGTCCTTTCCGTTCTCATTGTTCCTATAGACAAAACCTGGTCTCAGAGATGCATTAAGTACACTGTTAATCAAAAGGGATCGCTCCATTGTTTCCAAGTAGACACAATGATGTTGTAATACCAGCATTGTTCTTAGAGTACGGTGCACTTAATGGTCGTGCGATGGTTGGCGAACAATCATTACAACCACAAGGTACATGTTCTGTAAGCCATGTAAATACCGTTTAATGAATTGAGAGTTGTTTTGTCATCAAAAGCATTGTGCACATATACTCTGTAATTTACGTTATGAAGGTGATATTAGCAGGCATCATCTGCACCTACACAGCTCTAGATGGTCAGCAGTAGTCGTGATGGTCTTTTAGGTACCGTAGGTTTATTCAGTACGCGCCATGGTATCGCTTGTGTTACAGTGTGAACGTACGAAGGAATTGGTATCAGTCATCCACAGAGGAAGATTGAGCACAATACCCACTCCAAACCACACACTCACATAGAAATTAATAAAATCGTTTCAGAAGTTAGCATAATGTTAAAATAGAACAATAAACATATAACAGTTTAAATTCCTCCTATAATTGGTGTGGCTTATAACAGACGATTTTCTGCTATACTAATATACGGTAGTGGTGTAAATTATTGCCCTATGATAAACGTATAAGTCAGTGTATTTTCCCTTGATACCTTTTTATATTTCTAGTGTTATAACCATATGATGAAATTGTAAATTATCCTGAATATTTTGCAAATTACTAGTAACTAAATGTACTACGGTAGTATTCTTCAAGTCGGAAACGTCGTGAACATCTTTACATGACGACGTGTACTACATATTCGACCAGCAGTAATCCAAAGACTGTAACTTTCCGTAAATGGGCCGTCCCCAGTGACATATTGACAGAGAGGCCACAGTCGACATAACTAATCATTATATTATATACCCAATTGGGTATCCTTTCACAAAGCTCTCTTAGCCACTAAGAGACCATGACGCTCTCTTTGCCGGTAGCTAATGCACTTGCAAAGGGAGCATCAAGGTCTCCTAGCGGACAAGAGAGCTTTGTTAAAGGATACCCTGCTCCAGGAATGTCTCTAGACGTTTAATTCACGATATCGAGGTCATCTGGTGTACCCCGTCATGCTAAGTAGAGCCAATCACAAGACACAAGATACGATAAGTCATGACAATGTCCGATAGCAAGATTACGCGGGTTATTCGGTGCATTCTGCTCATCCTTTCAACGTCGTGTAGTTCGCAGAGGTAAAACTGGGTGACACCATTACTTAATTTAAATATGCAATAACGATTACTTCTGATTTTAT
>JAUTBX010107087.1:0-5000 GCA_032361465.1 Lepetodrilus tevnianus | reverse complement strand
CGTACTGTTAATGTTATTGTAATATGGTAGTCATCTGCGTCTTTTCATTGGCCAGTGGAACTGACATAAAGAAGAAAAAAATCTTCTCCTCCCCGAGCCCTCCCGGCTTCTCTCTCTCTCCCTCTCTCTCTCTCTCTCGCTCTCTCTCGAAAATCTTAGGGTTGAAGGCTGTCAATGACTGGTCTGTCTTTTTCTGTCAGTCGAGGTTTTCACGAAAAAGCTCAGTCAGTTTCATGTGATAAGCAGACCTTTCAGAGTCTGACCACTAGAGCGTATTCGATTCAACACTCGACCTACCCTAGGGTGACGATCGCGTGATGAAATTAGCCAATGAGAGTACTCGTATCATCATGAGAGTTTGGTCATTAGATAATGTCATCACCCTAGGGTTGGTTGAGTGTTTGAAACGAATACGCTCTGTGATTGACTGGCATAGCTGTTCAAGCATCTGTGGTTCTTGGATAATATTACATTCCTGGAGAATCCTTAACATGAATGAAAATGCAATCAGTAAATGTATACGAATAATATAACCAGTAAATGTAGAACTAACTTTGATACTTTCCCCTGTTATCTGTTGTAATATAATTAAGCGATGGACATATGCATTATTTAAAGGATACTTACAATAGCATTAAGTGGAATATTTCATCATAAACAGCCAGGTGAACGTGACTATATATAATATGCGTAAATGTACGATTTACTGACCAGGTGAGATAGTTCATTGTATTGGCTTGACCAATTGTCATGAATATTGCATTGTCATTGACCAATAAAAGGATAACCATGTCTGGTCAACGGACGCTGACCTCTGGTTGCTGTTGTATCCTAAATAATGGAAAACAGCGAAAATGTTTCATTGGAAGGATGGACACGTGCAAGGCGATAGCTAAGTTATATTTGAATGTAACAGCATTATTTATGTGCGGGCAACCATATAAGTAAGATGTATGTTCAGTACGAGAGAGAGAGGGAGAGAGAGGTAGGAGAGAAGGAAAGAGAGAGAAACTATAGATAGATAGAGATATAGAGATAGAAGGACAGGGAGGATATATAGAGAGAAAGAGAGCAGAGAGAGAGAGAGAGAGAGAGAGAGAGAGAGAGAGAGAAGAGAGAGATCAGAGATAAGAGATGGAGATATATATAATTATCATAAAATGTTTCAGAAATATACCGTATATAATTATATAGATAGATGCTATAACATTGTATTATAATTATTCAAAGTCAAGTATGCAGACAGACAGACAAACATACAAGCAGAGTATTTCAGTGGGTGAATGGCTTTATGTTCGCGCAATTGCGTCTATATTAAGGCTATTCGGCATTATATTAAGCTAACTGCCTTACTTTACTAGTTTGGTAAAGTCTGTACATCGCAAAATGAAGTACGTCTTAGCCTATCTGTGTGTTTTCTTAATCTAAAGAAATAGTTTCCGAGCAAACAACGTAATTGCGATCTAGTTTTTGTCTCATTTTCTAGAAAACATACATCAGTAAATTGGTCCAGCTACAAACCCTTCTGTAATCCTGATAGTGCACCTAGGTTACTATACGCAACGTTAGCCGCTGAGCTTTTGTGCGGGCAATACTCAGGGTGATCAGTAATGTCCTAATGTCAGTAGGCTCTCCAGCCGTCCCACTTAAACTAGATCACGGACGGGAATCTCCCAATGCATTTCCAGTTTTTCTTCAAAAGGCTAGGCATCGTACATCTGTCAATGGACAAGCGATAGGGACTCGGTCATCGTTTGGGTGATAAATTTGAAGGTCCCAATGTCCCGTCGATCGATTCGGGATGGTATTGGTCGACCGTTTAGATATACATCTTTGTTCAACACGCCTCGGTGTCATTAACTAATCCCGAAGAAAATTGAGAAATGAGAGATAAGATGACGAAGGCATTGTAAAACTGGGTGTAGCTATACTCTCGCCAATTATCGCGTGAAATCCATTTGCACACGGTCCGTTTCCGCCATCTTGACCAGACGGATGTAAAAATGGTATTGTGGGATACACGGAAACGGCATCCCAGTGGAGGTCAAACTGACACCAGAGGTCAGATTCCCAGACATACCACGGTTTCCTCTCTTTATACAAATGTACAACTCATACGTTATAAAACGTACATTTCCTTCTACATTAATTGCTACTTACAATTCTGAATATTGTTTGGTTTCGTCCTATTCTACTCATATGCTGATGCTATATTGTTTCTCCTGTGTGACTTCATAGCATACTGCTTCTTTTACCAATGGGGATATATGGTTACAATACTATGCGTTCTTGTCAATTAGAGGAACTGTTTAGACTTCAGAAGTAACACGTTTCGGCCCTATTCGTCCTGAAATGAAGACCAAAGCTAAACTCGCGGACCACATTGAATTGCAATGTAAATAATGGCCTACAAATGTCAATGGTACTGTTGAAAAGTCCTAGGATTCTAGAATTATAGAGTACAGCTGTTCGTCTGTCCCGCCCCCTTTCTCTCTCTCTCTCTCTCTCTCTCTCTCTCTCTCAATCTCTCTCGCTCGCTCTTTCTCCCTCTCTCTCTCTATATATATATATATCTATCTATATATATCTTTTCTCTCTCTCTTTCTCTCCACCCTTTCTCTCCCTCTTTCTCTTATCTTTTTTCTTTCTCTTTTTCTCTCACTTCCTCTCTCTTTATATCCATCGCTCTATTTCCCTCTCTCTCTACTTTATCTCTCACTTTTTTCTTCTCTCTCTCTCTCTTTCGTATTCAGCTCGCTTTCGTTCTTTATTCTCTTTTATTTTTCTTCTTTATTTCTCTGGCTATATATATTCATATCACTTTATCCATCTATATCTATCTATCTATATCTATCTCTCACCAAGTCATAGTATACAAACGTACGGCAGTCCGTCTTCTCTTAACTCGACATATTCTGGGATGCAAAGATACAAATATCAGTCTTCTGCAGCTCGACAAGTCATGGTATACAAATGTCCGGCCGTCCGTCTTCACTAACTCGACAATGTTCTCTGTACTTGCAACAGCTCACATGATTAAACGCGATGGATTTTTCTACCAAACAAGTCAAATATGAATTTATATCTCAGTTATTTCTTATTAGTGCAACTGTTGTCCCATTAAGTGTTAATCGTATTACACACGTTCCATTTAATGGAAAGTAATGGCTGCATGAACGGTCAGGCGGCGGGATGAGATGTTTCTTTGAAGACACGTCGCTTTGAGAGTTTGGGAAAAATGTTTCTACAACTGTGCTGCATGTTATTCACTTCAGAGTGAGATGAAAACGATTTGCAGATATGAAATTGAACGGAAACATCTTCCTCCACCGGAAGTGATGATTGAAATAGGTTCGATTTAAATCTCGAGTCTCAGCAGAAATCGTGCTGCTTATAGAAAACCTCCATACCGGAAGTCGGGATGATCACACACGTGAAAAGCGCGATTGGTTCGCGTTCTGGTCGAGTCTCTTAGCTCGTTAACCACATCTTAGCTCCGGGCTCGCGTTGAAGCGTCCGTGCTAACCATCCTCTCGATAAACTACGCCGATTGTATCTTTTATTCGAAGCATATCACTACCAGTCGTAAGGAAGAAAGCCAAGAGGAAACATTTAAGTAAGCGACTACTTGTAAACGATCAGTTAGTACCGCGGTGTAAAGAATCCCAGCGTATCAGAGATTTCGAGGCATCAGGCTGGACGGAGACGTGAAAAGATGGGTCTAAATTAACGACTCACAACGACTTAAATGCCGCTCTTATCACGTTAAATCACAACACTCAAATGAGTTGGAAGTTCTAAAAACGGATCATAATGATAGCTTTGGCTATCGCCGCTGCCTAAGTCAACAACGTTGCCGTATTGCGAAGGTCGCCAGAGCGTTTGATTGTCAATCGATTCATGTTCATCTTCAGTCCCCGTTATACGCCCGTTTTGTAATTATCACGTGTGATTTTCTTAATAATTCTCAGCTTTTTGATTCACTGACAGCGATTGTGAGAACACTTAAGCTTGAAGTTGGAAACAGTTATTAGATACTTCGAAACCGTTTCCGGTTGGCGTAGTGATATTTGTTCATGTTTGCGGAAGGATATCCAACTATTGCATGGCGCTATGAGTTTTTGCTTTCTATTTTCTGCAATAAAGGAGTCGAGAAAAATGGGATTGCTGTGTCTGTTTCTATTACATGTTTCAGCTGATACCCATCTGTTGGTAGAGAAAATAAAGATAATTAATTTAAAGAATGTGTACATGCCAAACAGGAACTATACGTAGAAACTCTATGTTGATATATGCCACCAATGTCTTGTATTTGTTACATTGATGCTACACATAGTGAATAGTAACTCAGTTAAACAAGAGGTTGTGTATTTATTTAAATATATATTATAACGACTAAAATACATAGTTCGGCCTTTAAAAAAACACTGATTATTATTTACAGGTCCATGGACAAGCCGACCATATTTCTGTCCAATCAGCGGTGGCTTTAGTTTCAGGACGTTCAGCAGACTGACCAATGAGGTAAGTTGTTCTTTTATCAACAATACTATTATGGTCGTCGTCATAGTAGTATTATACCGACCGCTCACTGGAGATTCTCGTCGGCGACCAGTCGCCGATTTTGCGTCAGCCGACGGAAATCCCCAGTGTGTATTAGTGTACAATATAGTAGTAATAGTAGCAATAGCGGCCAGGGTAGTAGTAGTAGTAGAAGCAGAAGCTAGTAATAGCTGCAGTTGTAGTAGTAGTAGTGGTAGTTACTAGTAGCAGCTAATAATAATAGTACTACTACTACTACTAGTAGTAGTAGTAGTAGTAGTAGTAGTAGTAGTAGTAGTAGTAACAGCTGAAGAATAACCAAGGTATCGTTTCTCGAAGCTCTCATATCTACTACGAAACCATAAGGACTCTTGTAGCGATCTCTGGGGTCGTATTTGATTTGGTCACTCGAGTGTCGAGTCGAGTCGATTTCACGCATGCGCACGGTACGAAATAAA
>JAUTBX010106642.1:0-22458 GCA_032361465.1 Lepetodrilus tevnianus | reverse complement strand
CCTGCTGAAGGCGAGTTAAGTTGCCCGATATAATGCAGAAATAGAACACTTTGATTTTATTCAGCAGGGAGAAGGTATTAAACGTAAGTTTTGCATTGCTGTATTGTCTGTGCAATAGTGTCTTTGTATTGTATGTACATGTACTATGAATGGAGTTGTATTCCAAATGAACTGGGTTCAGTGCGGTTTAATTGCACTCTAAATGTATATCACTACTCTCTCTACTCGGAAGCAGTGGGCATCATTCAATGTGGGCTAGTTAGGTCACTTCCGGTTGCACTCCAGAAATGGGAGTTCTTGCCTGTTATTAAATGCATTTTGCCGATTAACATGGGCGACATCCCTTTTTTTTATCTGTTGATATGCATCATGGATCCCTTCTGTACAAAGGGATATACGTCTATAACAGATTGAAATACCAACTGTCCATCAGCATACGCTCAAAGTAACCTCATTTACATGCTAAATGTCAAAGAAACTGTGGTATGCACGCCTCCTTATATCTTAGCTTGCAGAGTGCATATGAGACCAAGGTTTTCTTTCCTATAGTTAGCTACGGGATAGTGTAGTCTCGTTTTGTGTACCACCTTGGAGACTGTACAGGAAAATCTTTGAATTTGATCTCATCTTCCCCCGCAATAACATTAACAGTAGTAGTTATGTGTGGCGTACTATATCTCAATTGTGTTTGTCTTTCTTTCTTGCTTTCTTTCGGTTTTTCTTGCGCTTAATGCCATAGATCTATCCATACATTGTGGAATAATAATGGCAACACGGATCAAAGAACTCTTTGGCTTCTTTGATACGGCTTTGATGTCTGCGACAATGCCTGCTAGACGTTTGGCACTGTATATTCAGAGAATAATTATGCCAATAAGTTGCCAATAACCTTGAACTTGGAAACATATTAGATGTTGGTGTCATGTTTTATTTAGGTTAGTATTTTATTATTTATTACAGCTTTATAAAACTATCCCAACCATCACGTGAGCGACTATGACGAGGTTTCGCCCGTGACGGACTTCTTCAGGTGTGCTGGGTCTGTCATATTTGGCAGGTACACTATTTTATTATTTAAGTATTTTTCTTTAAAAATGTGTTTTACTTTATTTGTTTGAGGGAAGGGGGCGGGGTGTGTGTGATTACGTGTATGAATAATTTACATGACAAATAAAATATAAAATTGGAAATTATCTCGAGATGTCATGTTATTGAATCGACACCGAAGTAAGTGGTGATTTTAAAGTTTCATGCACATTCCCAATAGGTTTATTTCTTGGAAATCTTATATAAAACCTTTCTTTTTGCTTGTAATTATATTTAGATTTCTAAAGGTAATGCACGACGATAACAGGCGAATAGCACGTGACCCATATTACCAACTGCAATGCATTGACAGGACACCAACAAACATACGCATTCCCATATTCATATGTAACCACCAATTACACAAAAACATGTCCACATGATACAAACGATCATATCTACCTTCAATGGCCACATACAACCACATACAACCAATACCAACATCCATACCCACATGCAATGGTCACACACAACCACGCGCACATGACACCCACAGGCACCCACAAACGACCATATCTACCTTCAATGACCATATACAAACACATATACCTCCCCGCATTATCAGACCGCACACTATACCACCAGTAAAACCACATAACACCCATAAATCATACCCACATAACACCAACAACCATACCCACATAACACCAACAATCATACCCACATGACACCCACAAACCATACCCACATGGCAGCATCGATCATACATACACGCACTAACAACCATACCCACGTGACACCAACAAACATACCCATTTGACACCAATAACCATACCATGACACCAACGACAATACCCACATGGCATCAACAACCGTATCCGTATGACACCAACAACCATATTTACATTCAATCGCCACATACAACCACACTCAGATGACAACCACAGCCATACCCACATGACATCAAAAACCATACCCACATGACATCAAAAACCATACCCACATGACACCACACAACCATACCCACATGACACCACACAACCATACCAGGACACCAACGACCATACCCGCATTCAAGAGACACACACACACGCACACAACCACACATACCGACACACGTTCTCTGACACACACACACGCTACACAACGTTCTGAAGTAGCAGGGCGTGCTGCCACTCATTCGACGTACGTGTACGTGTCATCCCTCATTCAGGAATACACGTGTTCACCTGGTCCGTACCCTCATGCAGCGGGGACCCCCAGTAAAATCGATTCCCGAACCCAGCGGTTCTGACGGCTTGCCATCTTCAACCGATTCCACCAGCTAATTAGTGACACGGGGGGGCTCTATTCCCTCTTTTGTTGCTCGAGGCAAAGCACGCTTCCGGTGCCATTAAATTGTGAAAAGCCATGATTGATTGGAAAAGGTATCAGGCCTACTTTGGTTACAGTTTACAATCTTGGGAACAACGAAGAGGTTTGTAGACTCCGGGGCAAAGACCCGGCGCCTGGCGTGCTAACACCACAGTGTACGTGTATAGCTTTAGCGATACCTACACGGGAATCTCCAAGGTTAAAGGAAATCAAGATTAATATATCAAGGCAGGGCAATGCACACCGGCTTGGAAAATCGCCACGTGTGTTAGGCATTTACGGCTAATGCATGTCCACACGAGGTAGATTAGTTTATTCTACACGTCCACATGCAAGGAAACCTAATTTAATACGGCCGAACGAGGGAAACATTAGTAGTGGTGTGTGCATCTTCAGAAACAGCAGTTGGTCGGGATAAGGGTTCTCGAAGAAACAGCGACACGTTCTTGCCAAGTTTTCGTCATTTCTTGCTAATTAGCGACTCAAATATTGCAATTTCCGGTCGAGTGTCACACCGAGAGATGCACTTCCGGTGCGATCAACATTCCCAAATGACCGATCGGCGTGAATCGGCGAGATCATATTTTTCTTGGTAAACTATAAAAGTTGAGCTCTTGTACTTCATCGGAAACGACCAAATACCGAGGAATGTGTTTATTAATCCAATATCAATAGCTATATGCATTAACGTGAAATGTTTGATCATAATAAAAGAGCATAGAGCAATAGCAATATTAAAACAGTTCTGGATAGTGTTTATACGATTATATTAATTTTTATTATTTTGAATTGAGATTATTATGTCCGCTGAAGAATTTCCCCGTTAGCGATTGTGTTCAAGATATTGTTTATTTCAAACCGGATGCGGTATTAACAGTAAAACATCAAAGCCACTTTTAACGAACAACAACAACTTAAGACTCGACAGAAATTCCATGTGAAACCAATAAAGCTTCTGTATTTCTTTCCTTCCTCGTCTGAAAGTCGTTAGTAGAGGCTCTTCCAAACAAATTGTCTAGCTACCGGGGCCCTTTTCTTCAGGGAATAGGAAAACTAAACCCCGACGTGATATAACGATGGCATGCTATCTCCACGCCGTAGTAACCCCGTCCGAAATAAATTACGTTGGGTTTTTCACTAAAGACGGACATGAATTGGCAGCTCCGCGACATTATCGCTTGATGATCTCGCGCACTGGTTTTGGTGCCGAGACTTCGTCAAATACTCGTTAGCAACGTATGGTTGAGCACTGGGGCTTGGAACCGGTGTATTTATAACGCGGGAGTGGTGTGGCTCGGAATTATACATGTACGTGGCAGCAAGGAGAGCGCAGAGGGGTATTATTCCGCCAGATTATACCCTTGTTGAGAGGCGGTGTTCACACGTGAATTAGCAGATTGTCCGAGCTTCCGGTGTTGTTATGAATAGAGGTCATCAGCGTATATCTGACAGAGGGTGGAGATAGGGGGAAATAATGGAAATAGATAGAAGAGTAAGACAGAAACAGAACTAGCCAGAGAGAGAGAGAGAGAGAGAGAGAGAGAGAGAGAGGGAGGAGAGAGACAGGGAGGAGAGAGAGAGAGAGAGACACACACACACACACACACACACACACACACGCAGACAGAGAGACAGACAGACACACAGATACAGAACAAGTACAGTAGTACTTATATTCTTCAAGGTGCATAAACACATTCAACATTCAGCATTTGCTGAAGGTTCCAAACCTCTGCCCTTCTAGCAAATTGATGCACTGTTCAAAGTGTCGCAGACAACTGCGGATGTGACTGGGATCCTGCTGTTTGAGAGTCAGCCGTATGAAGCTCCTGGCACGGTTAATATACATATTAGACACCAGTATATAATAGGTACCATAACTACAGTCTGTCTGGGCCTGGCACAGCCATGTGTGGAGTTAATGATATCATGAACACAGGTGTTGCATCTTAAAGGCATATACTATCATAGACTGACACAGATTAAGTTGTCGTTTTGGACCGAATTGGAGTTAAACATGCAAAGGACATGCTCTTAGCATACACATAATCGCTATTGTACCTAAAAATATTTTTTTACCGCTGTAGGATAGGTAAAATTCCATTGCAGTTTACACTTCATACATCCAATCTCACATTTCATCTGGTTTGCTGATTAAGGGAGATAACTCTACTCGGTGAACACGGTCAGGGTAACCTTTCACGACCACTGGCGCCATTATGTGCGAGTCGTAGCTAATTAATAAATATTAAAATGTTTAGGTAAAACCGCGCAACACCACTATATCGGTCAACCATCTGTGACAGTATGCCTTTAAAGTACGTATAAGCAAAAATAATACCATATATGTTTAGCTGCATATGTTTGCTTGTGTATACATGTGAGTGGGAGTGGGTGTGATCTTTTACGCGTTAGCACACGCGCACATACGCACCCACACGCACATGTACAACACAAACAGAGAACAAAATCTGTACCTATAAAGATCGATCACAAAATCAATCAAATTCCGGTTTATCATTTTCTAATTCCGAACTTCCGGTCCTTAATCAACAATCAGTGTCGCTTCCTTCTAACCAACAAACCTGTGTAGTGGCGTTCTTTAACAAAGGCAGCATAGACAGACAGGTTTCCATGTACGTTGTTAACCTAGTCCAGAAATTCATCAAGCTGTGGAGCTAATAATTAAATATTATCTACTAGAATAATGTCATAGATTTGCGGACGTCATAATAGTGGTCCAATGTGATGTGTCAATGATTTTGCGGGTACTATGCTTTATGACAAACTTACATTTTCAGATACAAACTCCATGTAAATTGTCACTTGTTCTATAATTAATATAATAGTGTCTATACTGTTGCGGATTCTATGTTTTAATATAAATATAATAACCTAGATCTTTATCGAATCCTGCAAAACTTGCATTTTCCGAAAAAAATCCATGCAAAGTATCACATGTTCTTTATATAATGTACGTACGCACATATGACTATTTTACGTTACAACATGCTAGTTAATTTGGGAGTCTATTATATGTCAACTGTTCCAGAGAATAGCAGCCAAACTACTGCGCAAAGAGAGGTCAAGGGTCAGACGAAGCTTCATATGGGTTCCCGTACGAAATCTCCAATTACTCTTCATAATGATACCTTTAGGGTCTAACAGGGGGATAAACATGAGTGGGCAAACGAGACGAACATCGCGAAAGCAATTATTCCAAGAATGGTGAAAGGGCTGAAGAACTATATTGGAAAAACAACATTCACGGAATTGAAAAGCTAATAATATATTTTAAAATCTGTAATTACATTTCGGTTTTCAATATGGCGGAGCTTGGATGAACGTATAATGTTTTATAACATTTTGGCAGTTATCGTACAAATAAATCGCTAATAATTAACTGTCTTGCATTTCTCCATGTTGGTTCATTCTACCAGTGTTCCTCGTGGGTAACAATACTGATATGTTGTTGTTGTTGTTGTTGCTGCTGCTGCTGATGTTGTTGTTGTTGTTGTTGTTGTTGTTGTTGCCATAAAACAATTGGAAGACATGTGGATAGTACTTACTGAACAGAACTGAATTATTATTTTTTATCAAGAAAACGTAAATTTTAAATGTGGAATTGGGAATAAGACTTTGACCTGAGCTTGATATAATAATTACATATTAATTTTACACTGGACCACAATTATATTATGTTTCCTTTCATAATTGAAATGGGTTGTTGTATTTCTATCTAAATATGTTTGTTTTTTGCTCTTTCTATAACGGATATATGTATATACTTACACTTATGTTCCGAAATTGTCCTGGGGCCCGTTGCTCAAAACTATTGTAGGGGATTGTAGCCTACAATTATTGTAAGGTCAGCGCATTATATTGTGGCGGGAGCCCAGTTACAATTATTGTAGCGCTACAATTGTTCTGAGCAACGGGTCCATGTTTTTAAAGATCCGCTAAAGATTGCCAAAGTAAGACCACCCGATGATGAAACATTTAGGCATTAAACCTGTACAAAAAATTAAACACCTACATACAGATAAAGAAATCCCTAACTATGTATGCCAAGCATAAGCGAAGGTCGTAAAAATAAAATATATTAAACCATCAATTACAGACGATAAATAAACATACTTTTCTTTAGAGACTTCTGGCCCCCGTTGCACGACGCTCTTGTAGGCTACAACTATTGTAACGTCAACGCTTTCTATTGTGGCAGGAGCTCAGTTACAACTATTGTAGCCCTACAAGAGTGTCGTACAACGGGGGCCAGAGCCTGTTTCCAGATGCTTTCACTTATATACGTTTTTTTCAGTTTAGGACAGGAGATAACCGACGACCTCCTAAACCAAGCTACAGAGACATTAGAGAGGTTTCGCAACACTACGGTTACCATTACAGATACGGTTAGGTCATCGGTTTGTACATAGTATGTGACGTCAGAGAGTCGCCCGACGTTTAGTTTCCGGTTTCTGACGGCTATAGCATGCTACACGTAAGGCAATTACTGTTAACTATAATTAAAGTATTTGAAGTTGTTTCTACACGGTTTCCCACATAGATACATCCCAGGGCGTTTGATAGATGGTAGGTCTTCAGTAGGAATAATGACCATGTTTCAAGGATGCACTTTGATAAGCTAGTTCATAATAACTGTTCTTCGTTCAATAAGAATGTCTGAACTACCTTTTTAAACAAATTCAAGGAAAACCAATAATCTGATATCAAAGGCATTGCCATTGCGAAGTGGTTTATAAAATGTTGAAGATAGGAAATAATGAAATAACATATATTTTTAACCGCAGATAGAGATGACTCGAAGATGCCGGAAATAATGATCTTAATCTCCCTCCATGTTGGATTAGGCACAGGCACTGCTCTTTAGGGCATCTATGGTTGCCTTCAGCATGGAGAGGGTTAAGAACTATTGCGAGTTATGTTGACCTCCTTTGGGACCTAATCATTTTATAAATGAACATGAATCGTACCATAAAGAGGATTTCAGGATAAGAAACTTCGCCGTCAACTTAAAAAATAAGTAACGTGTCATATCGACCTTACTTCATGGCAGATACACAGCGCAGGCACTTTAAGCAAGCCAATATTGTGTTTCAATAAATTCTCTCTTTAAAAATTAAATATTGTAATATTTGTTTTGGGGGGTGTGGGGTTGTAGTGATACTATTTTGAGATATAGATCCACTATAAGAATTATCTTACAACAGCTAACTTTGTATGAATAGGCCCACACACACAGAATTCCCATTTATGTGTATAGAGTCTATTAGGAAGGTGACATTTCAAAAAAGTAATATTGATTAAATATATTTTATTTGGAAAAATGTTACAAATAGCAAAACATTTGTGAGAAAGTTGCTTTAACGCAACCTAGTGTTACACCATTGCTAAAGTTGGAATGTCATTGCATAATATAACCAATTCCCCCAAAGGCATATACTTTATATTTTTTGACATCTTACAAACCACCACGGGTCCAATTATATTCGACATTTGAAGCAAACCACGATCAAATTGAACTAGAAAGCATTGCAATTTGGATAGTGACTCCACTGAACACGCGGGAGACACAATAACCCGTGAACCAAGGGAGATAACTGTGACCTCACTGAACACGCGGGAGACACAATATAACCCGTGAACCAAGGGAGATAACTGTACAAATCTCCTTATACAGACGATGTATATTATATCTTCAACTCGCTGCTTTCGTCCACGAAGATTACGATAGGGATTTGAACTCGGAAATTCGTGTTTGTTCTAGGATGAGCGACAACTGCGTCATCTCAACGACCCGATGGACTATCCAAACAAACCTATGTCCAATTATTATGAGCTCAGATAGGACGATGACCTAAAGATAGCCAGTACTCTGACATCGATTGGCTTCAAGTATAAAATTAGAAATGGGGGAACAAACTATTCGATGTCTACCGCCCCAAGTGACAGCAGAAGCTGTAAGTGCAATTTGTCCTGGTTGCTATGGTAAATTGTGATAATCTAATTTTAGGTGTAAATGGTTTTGTCATCATAGCGTCCATATATATAGTTCATGCAGAGATGTCTCCCAACGGAAGTTATTGAAAGAAAAGCAAGACCAACAAAACAGCGGACAGTAACGTATAATTAGGATGGCTCCAATAACTCGAATTAATGAAAACACATAAATTTACGGTTCCTGAATTTGACGTAGGGGCCTAATTTCTGATTCAAGGCGGAAATAATCCAATATTTAACAGTGATTTGGAATGTCAACGAACACTAGTTTTTAAAAGTAGTTACACATTTAATTGTATTATAATTTGTTCTGGTGCACGAAAGCACTTTCGCTAGATAACTCATTATTATTCTATTTTTTTAAATTTTATTTCTTCTTCTTCTTCTTCTTCTTCTTCTTCTTCTAATTCTTCTTCTTATTATAATTATTGCTAAAAGTAATATACCTTACTAAAATCCTCCTCAAAATATTATTATTTAAAGTCAATTTAAATAATAAAAGGTGATGGTATATTCAGTGTGCCACACTTTTTACCGTCAGTATATATTGTGCTGTAATCTTGGAGATAACGAAGCAAGGAAATGAATAGGCCTAGACTACGTAACTATACATGCTTCATTTGAACGATAACCGATGGCTATGTTTTTGG
The DNA here is from genome assembly GCA_032361465.1 of Lepetodrilus tevnianus. Taxonomy (NCBI): domain Eukaryota; kingdom Metazoa; phylum Mollusca; class Gastropoda; order Lepetellida; family Lepetodrilidae; genus Lepetodrilus; species Lepetodrilus tevnianus. The sequence continues at coordinate 13,390 of JAUTBX010106642.1, read as the reverse complement.
AGAATTCAATTTCCAGATATTAATGTAAGAATGTCCTGTCTTCGTATTACTTCCGTTCCCTGAAAATCATCTCCAATACCACGTGACTTCCGGTCCCTATAGTTCTGACTGACGGGCGACATCCGAGAGGTTACGCATGCACACGCTAGGAAGAACGTACGTGCATATTTTTGTTTGCACGTAATTTGGAAGATTCCAGTCAATTCCAGCATTATTCAAACCAGCTGTCATAACCCTATGGCCACAAAATGAACTGCAAATAGGACTTCCCACCACTTTCGCGGAACCCATGTATAATTGCTGGCAATTATGGTTACATGATTTAAGATCAATGCCAAAGATTTCACAAGCCTTAATTGACAGTTTGATAACGTGTTCATTACTTTTGGAAATTGAACATTTCTAAGGGAAAGCATTAGGTCCGGAAACATTGCAATATTTGCCAATCTGCTTGAGGGTAAATACAGTTGAAGAAACGCCCATAACTAGATTCTCAGCATCTGAATTTTCAACATGATTTAGTCTCGATAATAGACTTTGCTATATTGCATAGCATACCCCGCAGGTTAAATTCGATTCCAAATGAGAAGCGACATCACAATTTTAGGGGAAATGTCTTTTGGACGTGATTTTGATGAAGTTCCGTCTGTCGTGGAAGTTCGGTTCTATTGTGGAGCTTTTGGTCTGTCGTGGAACTTCCGGTCGGTCGTTTAACTTCCGGTATATCGTGGTATATGTCCGTGAGTCTAAGCAATGGATATAACAGTAGCGTGACCTTAGAAACATCAACTACTTTTCCACATGCAAATGTAGCTTGATTCAATGATTACTAGTACTTAAAATCAAGTTTGTGTTTTAAAATTTAATCCAGCCATGCTATTACTTTGCTTCCGTGTTTTTTTATATATTGGAATTATTTCCATTTCGTTGTTAACACAGTTATATTTTCAGTCAAAAGTTATATTCGAGAGGTATCCTTCGATATTACTCCAATGTCTTTGTACGAAACAAGTTTAATATTTAAATAAGCAAAAGGTATGCATGCCACAATTTCTTAGGACTGTGATATGGATCTGTCATTTTATTCTAAAGTTACAATCCAATATGAACAGTTGTGATAGTTTGAAACTAGCGTTCTGCATTTTTGTATTTAGTAAAAAAGAGAGAAAAGAACAAGAAATAGATGAATTTTGTAATGCATAAATCTGCATAATTATTACTCGTTCTTTGGAAATGTGCGTCTAATTGTAAAACATCCCGAACAATCATAACCCCAAACAATTTAATGACATTTAGTATCACAAGTTGAAATTTCACGAGTGTTAAACATAATACATTATTTTACTGACGTTTTCGTAATACAGTACTTTCAACCATATTACTGCAATTCATTTTAAATTGAAACAAATGCAATATTTTATCTTTTTAAAAATCGATATTATAATGAATATCTTCCTGGTGGATTTAAAGGCCCACTCTGTACACGTTGATTTTTATTTTTGAATTTGGTGTTTAAGTCGCTTTCTAGAATCTTTCACTAATATCACGACTTGTCAGTTTAGGGCAGCTGTACACGTTAATATTCCAGATCATCGCCATGATCGCGGCTCCCTCTGACATCCCTTGCAAGCTTAGTCAGCCGACAGAGTGATGCCCTTCTTTATGTGTGTCCTCAGTGTTTCGTGATCGAAAGTGTGGTTAAACAGCTTATAGAAAATTGGCCTCCGCATTCTGCCCTGGAAGGCTTGATGACATTCTGGTGAGCAGGCACGGGAGATAGTTCAGAGTGGCTGAGCACACGGTCTCCATTCTCAAATTGACATCCCATATCTGAGAGGTTCGAAAATAGTTTCTTTAAGAGACAGGGAACTTTGTGAGGTCACATCTCCTCCTTTAGCATTAACGTTAGCACGAGCGAGCAGGATAGGAGAGTGTTGGTTGGAGATGGCGAGAACAAGCTAGATACTAGACAGCACGGTGTATAAGGCTATGCATGTTGGTTAATAAATCCGTATTGATTTTCACCAGATTGTAATTTAGTAGTTAATTAGGGCGCATCGATGGCCGTGTTCTTGAAGGAACTCGTCTGCTGTGTGTTTTAGGATCTGAATGTTGGAAGACCTTTTAGCATTAAAGTAAAATTGATTGTTACTTGGACATGTAGAAATATGTGGGTATTTGAAATGGTATTTTATGTGAATATGGGGATTCAGTGTGCACTTTGTTTATGAGATAGATAGATATATAGATAGAGAGAGAGAGAGAGAGAGAGAGAGAGAGAGAGAGAGAGAGAGATGGGATAGATAGGGAGAGAATGAATGTGCGTTTGTTATGCCTTCGGTTTAGACTTGACGAATGTTAAACATAGAAGCATTAATATGTGGAATGCAAATCATGCCAAATGGAACAGGACATATTTAATCGTGGCATAACTGTCTTAAAATGTAAATCTTAACGCAAGGACAACATCTGTATGTCAAATTTGAGCTCGAACATGACATCTTACTCAAAATGTTTCTAATCTCAGGGCCAGGTTCGATCCCAAATTCTTGGTAGGTAACCCTATATCTAATCTGTCTGACCTTCTAAGTAGATTTTCTACCAAGACACAAATCTATGCAATTTCAATATTCTCTCTTCAGATTCCGAGAGTACTGCATGCATTAATTACATAATTAACCATTTAATATGTGATACAGGCAATCGGAGATGCCCCAAAGAGCACTGTGTGTACCTAATTAATACATCAAGGGTAGAGATAAGACGATTTTCAAAATCTGAAATTGATAAATCATCTAAAAGGTTTTTTAAAAGAAGAAAGTCTGAAAGCAAGAGGTTGACATTATTTATTTACTCTATTTACAATCACTGACAAAATATAGATAAACTCTGATAAACACTTTAAGAAATACCACATCTTTGAGAAAGGGTCTTTGAAAGGTCAATCTTTATTAAAAACCCAATCACGAGGATAAAACTCGGCTACTAGGCGGAAGCTTGGAGGCTTCATCTCAAGATCAGACCAATTCCACTTCAAAATTACAGATGGCCTCGTTTTCGATTAGTTTCATCTCCAAGCTTCAAAGCTTAAATTTGATTGGTTAACCGGAAAGGAAAAAAACCTTTAGAAAAACGAGGCCAGAACGTGAATAGAAAAGAAGAATTGTTTTCATCTTATAATGAAGACTTCAACGTCAACAACCTAATCGTAGTAAATATTACAATCGGGATTTCAATACCAAAGGAATGTACGGGTATACATAAAAGGTAAAAATTGCTCTTGTACAAATTGTATGAACATACAAATCTACAGGTATACAATGGATTGCACTGACGGAATCGTCAAGAACGGTTGGTGTTCCACATTCTCACGAAATAACCAACACAGTTGCTGTACAAATTAACACGGTATAGTGAAGACACAGTGTCTTTAAGGTCAGCATGCAGTGCAAACATTACGTCTTCAGAATTGCGTGGGGAACAGTTAATTATCACCAGGTCATTTTTAGCACACAAGGAAGTCGACAGAGAGAAAACAACTATAGAGGGGGGACGCTTAAAACGTTCTACAAATTCCTACGGGATGTCTTCGCTTAATTGCACCGTAGTTCACCCACTAGCTCTAAAGTGGTTCTCTGTTGGACACGAAGAACTTGGTCACTTAGGCAGGAGCCCAGTTTAGTGCAAATTTGTAGCACCGGAAGTTGTAGCAGGAATAGACTGGTTTTCTCTCTATACGACTCACACAGTCCCTTCCCATGTGGCCTGATTATTAGACAAGAACTGGTGTTTGGTTTTACAAAACCTTGCGGTCGTTTTTTAAAAGTACGTGGCACATCCTATCACTACAACAGAAATCATTTCCTGAAGTCTTAATGAAGATGTTTTTGAGAACTTTAAACCTTTATCAGAATGTGTCGCTAACGTTATAACCTATGGATATTAGCATAGCACAAGAGTGTTACCAGTAGTCATTTCTTTAACCGTTTCTTATTGAAGGAACCTGGAGATGCCCTAGAAAATATTCATTGTGATACACTTAGAAAGGTATAATTGTGTTAGTAAATACGTTTGTATTAAATGTAGCCAGCGATCACTCAGAGAACCACTATTGTCGACTTATTTATATCTGGACATTTTATGATTTTATTAGCAGATAATAACGTTGGTGTCATGGCCTACATTTCATAAATAGGTCGTATTAGGTATTCCGATGTAAATCATGGGGGTACATCCTACTATTGCCAAACAATTGGCGCCCGACATATGGTAAGACCATCTCGTTAAATGCAGGCCTTTTTAGAGAAATAAATAAATCTCTATATTCGTTTCTATTTCTTACATGTGGAGGCGGTCCCTGAGAATTAACAACCCGACTTGATACAGCCGATAATTTATATAAACGTATTAACACGTGTTGACAGGGGTTTAACTTAATACTAGACGTTAGTATAAGCCATTGGTATTGCTCCTGATGTTAAAAAGAATCTAAACGTTTATTGGGAAGTGTGAAATATTGAAAAACATGATTATTTGAATATTTTAATTAGTATAGTGGGTCTAATAGGATAAGTAGCTCCCCTATATTAAATAAACATCTTTAAATATGCTGGATAATGTCTGTATATGTTACAGTAAGATCGTTTAATCAGGGATTACTGGAAATCCCTGACATTTTTAGGGATTTCGTGAACTTACTGTGAGGGCCAGGGAGTTCTGGTAATCCCTGAAATTTCCAGTGATTTCCAGAAATCCCTGAAATTTACTGATGCTCATTACACAGTATAACGAGTTTTAGGGAAACTGTTGTAAAGAAAGCAAGTATAAATCGTTGCGTCATCAATTTGAGTACCCCCAAAAGGTATCTTGTCAAAACATTCATCCAGAAAAGAAAGAAAAAAGTAGCATAAAAATGGCTAAACGACTTATTGCTTCTTGGATACCACCATTGGACTGCAAGAATATCCATTGCAAAAGAACCATAGCATAATAGATAGGTTCTGTATTTTCTGATATTGCCATAAAATGAAAAATTATAAGATTATATTAAATTTGTTAAAGTACATAATTGCTTACTTGAAATTCATATTGCAAGAGTATCTATGTTCAAATTCAAGAAGTACAAAGTGTTCTAAACAATTAATGATGTGAGGCATTCTTCCCAAATTTGTGTAAAATTACACATTCTATGAAATTGAACTTCCTGACTAGGAAATAAATAGCTGATTTTTTTAAATGTGCCCTTCTGGCATCAACATTTAAGTTTAATAGAAATCAACTATACATACGTCAGTATGCCTTGAAATACCTCCCTGTATTAAATACTTGTACAAGTTTGAATAGAGAATTCATATTATTACAATCCTAATAAGGACAACTACTGTGGATGCTCAAAAATAAACCAGGACACCAGACGTGAAAGTGTCCTGCCAGGATCTTGTCTGATCCTGTTAGAATACTGGAACAGGACACCTAACTATTTTTGCTGTGCTATCTTAAAAATCCATGGATATCTTTAAGATATATTCTATAAAACAAATATATATTTCATGCAAAATAATGCGAATTTCCAATTTCATATTATTTAATTCTCTTAAGGTAGTCCATGAATGTCCTCGCTGAAGGTAGTCCTTGAATGTCCTCGCTGAAGGTAGTCCATGAATGTCCTCGCTGAAGGTAGTCCATGAATGTCCTCTTTCAAGAAGCACAGAAGAGTCCCAACTGAACGAATGCATGTACTCCTCGAAGTAGTCCCAGGAGAATCAACATTAGCCATGAATGTCTGCAGTGAAGGTAATCCATGAAAGTCTTCACTATAGTCCACGAGTTTCCATTAAAGTATCGGTTGAAGGTCCCTACTGAAGCCTGTGAAGGTGGTTCATTAAGGGTCTCACTGAATTATTCCAAGTAGTCTCTACTAAACATGCTGAAGCGATACATAAACTTTACCACTGAAGGAATCCATGAGAATCTTAACTGAATGAATGCAGAAGAAGAACTCTTACTGTATCAAATCTTGATGAAAGTCCTCAATGAAGAAGTTCTTGGAAGTTACTAACTGAATTACTCATACACGCTCAACACTAAAGAAGTCCTTGGAAGTCCTCACTGCAGGTAATCCGTGAACTTCCTCACTGAAGAAGCCCCACAAGAAATCCTACAAGAAATCCTACTGAAGGAACCTATGAGAACTTCCAATGAAGGAATTCCTTGAGAATTTCTAGTGAAGGACTTCCTTGAGAATTTCTTGAGAATTTTCACTGAAGAGCTGAATAAAATAAATCCACTGAAGGAGTGATAGAAGTTCACAACTAAAGAAGTGCATCCTAAATGAAGTTATCTGCAATATATCTTGCCACAGATCACAGCGACATGCATGAGGTTGTCTATTGGTCATTACAACCTTGCTTTACATCCACTTTGAACAGTTCCTTTAGAACAACTCCAGTCCTTTACAGCTCACATACAGCCATTTCAGTGCGCTATAACCACATTAGTGCTTACTTTAGAACAATTTCAGTTATTACTTTTTCAGCCACATCAGTTATGTATAACACCCAGTTCCTTTACGAATCACTTCAGTCCTTTGCAACAACTTCACTCCTTTGCAACCACCTTCACTACAACCACTTCTGACACATGGCTTCAGTTTCCTTTACGAATCACTCTTCCTTTACAACCATGTCACCCCCTTGTAACCACCGTCAGTCCTTCAGTACAACCACTTCAGATACACAGCTTCAGTTTCCTTTACAACCACTTCACACCCTTGCAACCACCTTCACTACAACCACTTCTGAAACATGGCTTCAGTTTCCTTTACAACCACTTCATCCCCTTGCAACCACCTTCACTACAACCACTTCTGAAACATGGCTTCAGTTTCCTTTACAACCACTTCACACCCTTGCAACCACCTTCACTACAACCACTTCTGAAACATGGCTTCAGTTTCCTTTACAACCACTTCATCCCCTTGCAACCACCTTCACTACAACCACTTCTGAAACATGGCTTCAGTTTCCTTTACAACCACTTCACCCCTTTGCAAGCACCTTCAGTCCTTCACTACACCAACTCCAGTCCTTCACTACAACCACTTCAGACACATGGCTTTATTCAGCTCGGAGACGTCGTCGCCATCCTGGCGTCAGCTCAGATGGTGCCAGCGAGCGATGGCACTCTTCGTCTCAACAAGGTCACTCCAGTGAGCCTTCTCGTCGCCCTCGGAGTTGCAGTCCAGGCTCACTTTCCCTAGCAGCTCGTCCACCCCGATCTTGTTGTCGTGGTACACACCCAGCTCCAGGCAGATGTTACCCAGGAACTCTCGGCCCAGGTTGAACACCAACGCCTCGTTCCAGACTGGAGACACCGTGTTGTGCTTCGTTGACGTCTTCTTCTTCTTCAGCCGCTTCCCGGCAAAGGACAGCGTGGCTTTCGTGTAAGGATCTGGAAGAAAGTATTCAGATTGTGAGATTATTTTGATTTTTTTTGTTTGTTTTAAATTGCGGTTTTGTGTAAAGATCTGGGTATCGTTTCTCAAAGCTATCTTAGCCGCTAAGGGACCATATCACTCTCTTACCAATGTATTAGCTATCGGCAAAGAGAGTGCTATGGTCCCTTAGCGGCTAAGAAAGCTTCGAGAAATGATACCCTGGAAGATAAGATTCAGATTGTGAGATTAATATTAATTTTGTTTTGAATTGGGGTTTTGTGTAATGATCTGGAAGATAATATTCATATTGTGCGAGTATTATTAATTTTGTTTTGAATTGGGGTTTTGTGCAAGGATCTATAAGATTCATTTTGTGAGATTGTTAGTATTTTTTGTTTTGAATTGTCAATTTGACAATTGGGTTTTCAAGCCTATTTCAAGATTCTTTCACTTTGGAAATTGTGAGTAGGCGGACAAAATGTCAAATAGGCTCCACTCTACAGAAGATATCTTGTTAGGGATTCGAACTTGAGCCATCATGTTTTTTAGTCTGACAGACCACCAACTATCTTATTCATTGTGTATTTCTTTATTGATTTGTTTGTGGTCTGCTTGGTTGTTTTTTTAAAAACAAATGAGATATAGTTATGTTTTAATTATTAAGCTATCATATTACAAAGGCCTACACTTCTCAGCAATATGTGTCATTTTATTTTTATTTTTATTTTTGTATTTGCTTTTGTTGAAAATTGAATGACCAAATGAATCCTCTGCATTTGAGATAAATAGCCAAACTGCCATTTTACTGTTCTGACATTTATAAACAAAGCCAGGCACTTGCAAATAAAACCTGACACTTGTAAATAAAGCCACACAAACACCCAGACATGTATATTAAATTGTAAACAACACATGACATTTATGAACAAAACCATAAGCCATGAGCACCATCACACCGACATCAGTAATATGTCAGAGGAATGTTGCCATAGAATCTGACTTGTACACTATGTATTGTCAGAGTTAGGGTTACGGGTTGTACTGTCTGGATTAGGGTCTCCACAGGGAAACATTCTATTGACTTTACTATTGAAATTACTGTCTGGTCATACAACATGAAGCAACACAGTGTATATCCTATTTACATTTAATTACGGTACTGTCAACAAAACCTTCCGGTCATGTTAAGGTCTTTGCTCCCAGAGGCCATTTCAATGCTCGAAATAGAACGGTAACTAATTCACCATTAACCCTCTGCATGCTGAAGGCAACCGGAGATGGTCTAAATAGCTGTAGCTGTGCCTAATCGAACAGGGAGAGGGTTAAAGTCTGAAATGGGTGAACTCTTGTGAACAGGGCTAAGGAAGTTTCCCTGAAATGTGTATACTTTAAAATCCAATAATATGGAAACCTATTATTAAGGCTATAATCCAAGGGTTTGTTGCTTGGAATTGTGTATGGAATCAATGAAATCCTGATAATTGATCCTAATAATAGATTCATGTACATGTACTTGCACTGCATACTCTATGAAAATTTTCATCAAATAATGAACATTATTTTACTATGCAGTAGCAGTCAGTGCTCGCAGGTTTACTGCAACATTCAGTACTACATCTATTGCAGGTTTCCTCCTCTCCTAAACTAAACTGACAAGCTGTGATATAAGTGAAATAATCTTGAAAGCAGTTCCACACCCAATTAAAACACAAAAATATTCTCCAACATTCGCCTAATATTCTCCAACACTCCAACACTCCACATGTTATCTGCCTATTATCCTTGGTCTGTTACTGTAAGTTACTGTAAGTAGCAGCCAGTGGTCATAGTTTTACTGCAACCATTCAGCACTACAGACACTGCAGGTTTCCTCCTGCCCTAAACTGACAAGCCCTAACATCCTCCAACAGTCTTCACATCAGACGCATGTGATCATCCTTGGTCCTACACACCAATTACAAAAAAAGCATAGGTGACCTATAGCATCCTCCAACACTCTTCACCTTCAAAAATAGTCTCCAGTGAGTACGTTCCTCTACGCACAAATGCATCACACGTTTATTCCCAGCTCCAGTAATAGAATATTACATCACAGCTTACCCACCTAAAGGACTGTCTACAGGTTAATCTCATCGATCACCAAAGACGCAGACACTCACAGCATAAGCTTACAGTTACAGACCCATCCAAGTCTGTCTGGGGGCAATCCCGACCTGACAATTACTCATCTATTTTAGGGGGGAAAAGGCTTGCAAGTATGATGTTCTGGTTAGTTCACAACGTTTTATGTACTTGTGTGTGGGTTAAGTTATCGACAGTTACAGTTCGAACATATGTAGGAGGGAGGATGTACATACATTCTAGATTATTTCTGCTCTTGGAGAGCACTGGATACAATTAGGAATACAATGCTCTTCATGCTTTAAAAAACCCACCAATTTACAATGCTCTTCACTATTAAAAATATAATCTACATGCTAGTTTGAAGACATTTGTCATCTTGAATAAAAAGAATACTGACACTATACTATAGTGTAAACACTACACTATAGAGTACAAGAGGTCTGTGCAATTTCATGTACAGATATATTGGAAAATGTATGTACATGTTACTAGGATAGGGTAGCTGGACTATTAACCCTTCCAATTAACCCTTTCCATGCTGGAGGCAACTGGAGATGCCCCAAAGAGCAGGGAGTGAGTGAATATGGAGTTTAATGTTGCTGCGGGAATCTTTCATTTGTGACGACCTAAAGATCAGGGGCCGTGCCTAATCCAGTAGGGAGAGAGGGTTAATACTCTTGGGAGAGAGGGTTAATGCTCTACCAAATTAGTCAAAGGGGCAAGTAAAAACTGGTAAGCCCACTGGCCAATACTACTAGGAGTATCTAATATCACACCCTGCTAACATAAGATGTTAAGACATGAGTATTGAAGACAATGGACATTTTCAATTTATTTCTTACGTTATTTCTTAGGTTTCGAAACCTTTGGGAGGCCCCAATATTACAACAAAATTCTGAGTACATTTTTGTGCTCAACTCACGTTCTATGCTAAAAAAACATGACGCTTTATGAACAAATTCTGATAAAAGTTTTGTAATCTAGGGGCCAGATCAAGTTCCTTGGCAAGTGATAGCACCGTGGATATAGCACACTGGTAGGCTGTCAAAGATGAATCAGATTCTGAGTTTGATTCTATGAGCCAGTCATCAACACCTACAGAAATCACAAATCCTTAATTCATTCTGGCTTCATTTAGTTTGAATTGTTTGCATTTTACTTCATAATATATATATGATAATTCATAACAGACTTCTACATGGTAACATGTTAGTTCAAAAAGGTGACATTATAAAAAAATAATCTACTTTCCCTGTCGTCTTCTTGGTAATATCCAGACAGCTTAGCTCTACAGGAAATGTTAAAACCTTGTATTCTATTTTAATTATAGGAGCAATTAATTAATTGTACGTGACATAGTAACAGTGTAATACAATCTACTCATTTTACTCAATAAAAAAAAAGATTAAGACTGAATTGAATGGTAATGGTTGGATGGTTAATATCCGTTTGTAATCATACTTATTTACAAAGCATTGGCCATCAAGCAAGATTACATGTGGAAAATGTAGCTTATTTCCCAATATACCCGAATACAAAATTATCCAGAATGTGAAAGCGCTAAATGTACATGTATACTTTCACGTAAAATACATTTTACCATGAAATATGTCAACAAACTGTGATTGTATGCCTTTAATAGAATACCTTGATAAACACAGTTAATACCCTACTTCATGACCTTTAAAAATGTTAATAACCTACTTCATGACTTTTTTAAATGTTAACAACATACTATGATGACGGTAAAGAAAAACCTAATCACTTTGAAGTCTGGTTGATAATTCACTTTGAAGATTCTTAATAACATACTCTTTCGGGAAAAATTGTCCCCAACACATTTTCCCCCACGTTTCGTAATTCACACTGAATTTACCTGCAATAACTTAAAGCGCTGATCCACTCCGACTCAATTTCTCGGAGGAAAAAGGGATATAAAATACAATCAAGGATGCGGAAAGCCATTATTTGCTATTTTAAATGTACCCTCAATGACATTTTCTTGTGCATAAAAGCTCCCCGAAATAGAATATTGATCGATGGGGTAGAAGGATGAGATTTGACAGTCATCAGGAACTGGTTGGATCTTCCTTCAAGCAGCGCCACTGTACATACTTGCGTCTTCTATAGCGGAAACAGGCGACAGAGCTCGGCTTTGCTTTGTCTTGTAAATGTGCGTGCTATTTCAGTACCTATGTAGTTGGTGGCAGTTTGTGAATGTGGTTATTGTGGTGAATTCCGTTAAGGTATCGATCATGCACAATGGGATTAAGATGTAATGTGGAATAATAATGGTAGACATGGATGTGGAGTTTGTAATAAATAGCCTCACACATAGGACATTGAGTTTGTAATAAATAGAGTAGTTGTAATAAATAGCTTCACACCTAGGACATTGAGTTTGTAATAAATAGAGTAGTTGTAATAAATAGCTTCACACCTAGGACTTTGAGTTTGTAATAAATAATTTCACACCTGGGACTTTGAGTTTGTAATAAATACCAAGGTTTGTAATAAATAGCTCCACACCTAGGACATTGAGTTTGTAATAAATAGAGTAGTTGTAATAAATAATTTCACACCTAGGACTTTGAGTTTGTAATAAATACCAAGGTTTGTAATAAATAGCTTCACATTTAGAACATTGAGTTTGTAATAAATAGTTTCACACCTATGACATTAAGTTTGTAATAAATGGCTTCACATTAAAGATAAATACCTTCACTGGCTTGGCGTTCATTAAAATGTGTCAGAGGATCCACCATAGTATAAAGACCATCACTAATTAGTGATTTTTATTCAGTTTGTAATAAACACCTTTACTGCTTAGAAATTGAAATTGTAATTTGCAATAAACACCTTCATGACTTAGACATTAAGTTTGTAATATAAACATCTTCAAAGGCTCATTGCTTGGAGAATGGGTTCATAATAATTAGCTTCACGGTATTGCAATAAACACCTCTATGATGTCGCTTTGACATTCAATGTGTAATAAAGACAGGTATGGCTTAGACATTCAGTTTGTAATAAACCCATTAAGTCTGTAATTATTACAGAAATATATACCTTGATAGATTGGTCATAGGGTGTGTAATAAAATCACTTTTAAATGTTAGTATGGTGATTGCTAGTAGCCTGGGTGTAATTCATATTTATTGATAACATCACGTATAGCGAACCATTGACTAGAAATATGTGACTATTTCTCAAAATTCAGTCAGAACACATATACACATCTGACTGTGAAGTTATTATTTCAATCTCAAATTACAAGCAGTGAAGGTGTTCATAACAAACTCAGTGGCTAAGCATTTGTGAAGCTCTTTATTACAAAATTATCCAGAATGTGAAAGTGCTAAATTACTGTATTACAAACTCAATATCTAAGCCTTGAATATTTTTACTACAAATCATCTACCATGTCTACTGCAGGCAACAAGGCATGCCCCCAAATACAGCAGGGATTGTTATTATAGGTACCGTAATTACTCTAATTATTCGTACGCTCTAAAATTACGATCTTTAAAAAATGGTAATTTTCGAAAATTTAGAATCGGAAATAAAAGAATTTCGGCAACTAATTTAGGTGTACGAACTATTAGAGCGTACGAATAATTAGAGTAATTACGGTATGTAATCCAGTTAGGGGGAAGAAAAAGAATATTCATGATTATTGTATTCCCCCATGTCGGGCGCCATTGTAACCTAGGACTGCGCTGATCGTGGGATTTGAACCTGAGTTACTGGATTGCGATTGGTTGGTTGGTTGATTTGGGGTTTAAAGTCACTTTCTAGAATCTTTCACTAATATCATGACTTGCATGCATA
>JAUTBX010106531.1:0-11795 GCA_032361465.1 Lepetodrilus tevnianus | reverse complement strand
CACACACACACACACACACACACTCCCCTCCCTTTTTTTACGATCTGTTAGGCATATGTTTACTTGTTGACACATAGGTACAATGGGCAAGTGTAATATTACTGAAAGTATGTTTTCAATATTTAATATAAAATACAAAAATAAAGTAAAACATGAAAATATTGCATATAATTTTGTCTACACAGGTATAATTCAGCAACAAGCTACATGATTTGTAATTTGTATTTTTTATCGAGGGATAAAATATACAAATATAAAATAAAATATAAAAATAATGAAAACCAGTGGGGCATGCAGAAAATGTTGATTCTTAAAAACGTCACCACACACATATATACTGTATATATAGGTTTGGACAGATATATGCAGCCACCAGGTAGCACAGTACACAATGCCTGGACATCGCAGTGATGACACACATGAATTGCTATTTCTACAAGTAAAATTTGTTTTGTTTTGGTAGGTAATGTAACATTAGCTGTTGGGTGTTTCTCTCATACAAACAGATCCCCACAAGATCACTGACATATTGCAACACAAAATCATTCATTAATGCCATTCAAGATCAATATACATGGCTGCTAATCATGACCCATTTTCACAAGGATGTCCTAACTAATTAGGATGCACGTTAACTCAGATGAGGCAGGTAGAACTTATTTATGATAAAAGATTAAAATTGTACTCTGCATGCTTTACTTCATTGTATCTTGCAACGTTCTAATTGTGTACCTACAAACTTTTTATTTGCAATGCGAGTGAATATGGAGTTTAATGTTGCTGCGGGAATCTTTCACCCATTTGAGACAATTTATATTTGCAAGCTGATAATAGTGTTTAATACTGTAGTTATTATAACAGTATTATGAAACAGGGACCTATAGGTTCAGTATTTTGTCATAAGCAGCTTGAATATGGGAAATTAGTAATATTAATAATGTGAACATTTATATTTCGCCAAATCCATGCTTCAGAAACATGCTCATAGTACTATATTATTACCCCGCTCAATGTGCACTCAACTCCCTAGGAAGTATACAACCCAAGCTGCCGGTTAAGGCGCTAGAAGGTTTACATTCACAATTCCATCTCTTTCTACTGTGTACCCATTCAGAGTTGGGTGGACTGGAGCAGTGTGGATCTAAGTACTTTGCTCAAGAGTACTACACGATGAGCTGAGATAAGCTCGAACCCTGGACCTCCTGGTTATAAGGCAGACTCGCTATCTCTAGAACACTGCGCTCCACCAATCAACATTGAAAGTTGGTAAAGTTGGTAAAGAACAATACAACAAAGACATATTTTGTGATAATATTTGGTTTATTCATATTAATAACCAGCCAGATTTGTGATAATGCCACACTGTCTGAAAATCACTTCCACTGGTGATCTTCCAGTCATTCAGACCAAAGACCACCTCGTAACCATGGCAACAGTTTTATGTAGATACAAGATAATGATATATGCCTGATGAGCAGTGGCATACAGAAGCACACTGTTGCAAAGCCACAAATACTTAATCCTGATTACACAATAGTAGGTTTCAAATTGTAGCGGCCTTTTTTCAGACTTTATCTTCACTATTTGACGTGTCCACGCACACGTCTCGAGTTTAAACAGTTACACACGCTGCAAGACGCGTGTGTAACACTCTCACGAACATATAATTCCATTCCTACAATGGAATAGGTCTATTTCTTAAAACTTATTCCCCAATATTCTGAATGTGCGGAAATGCCCAAACTTGGGAAGATAAAATGAGCATGTAAAAAATTGGCAACAAGACAGCGGACAGCATTTGTATAAACACCACGTGGTGCTTACTTGCTTTACATCTTAAACACAGTTTTAAATATATATATATATGTGTATATATAATCAATGCTTGCACTACTTGCAATACCAGGAACGACAAACTGGTAAACTGTAAAAAAATATTTCATTTTGCTTGTAAAAGACATTCTTATTACAATACTGTTACACCCTTTAAAAAACGTGAGTTCAAGATTACCTACAACAGCACAGAATCTGGTTTCTAGAGCCTCGTGGCTGTGTATATCACAAACATCCCTTATTTGGAAGGCATGCACACCTAACACATAATGCACTTGTCAAACATATTGTAAAATGAAAACTATTAAATTATATAAATCGATGGTGACACAGTACATTTCACAACAATCAAAATACGGCAATATCAACTGCAATTATTGGCTTTTAATTCGGCCTATTAATAATGCATATGGACAATGATACAAATAATTAAAACACCGAGACAAATCAAAGTTAAAGTATTGAAAGTGGATAATTTGAAGCACTTGAATGAGGCACGAGATTCATCACAACAAAATAGCGAACATGATCACGAAATCTCACAGATCAACACACTGGCTTATAGGAAATAACTCTTAAAAACTCTGCCTTACATGTATACTATTAAATAATAATTTAATTATTTCTTTTGATTATGTATATTAATATTCGTACAATATTAATGTCAGACCCATTTATTTCCTAGGTTACTATTTTTCATGCTAAGATTGGGATTTGAGAGTTTTTTCAATATTCTACTCACCACTGTTAACAATTAAGGCTTACACAATGGATATTGTGAGCTTTAACAAAATCAAATAATTAACCGTTAACAACTTGCTAAACTACATGGTCTGTTACGTAATTACTTAATCTTTGAAAATATATATTCACAAATGACAAGTATACTCACGAATAAGAGACATTCCAAATCTGTTTGATTTATAAAATGTTACAATATATGGCACAAATGTCTACTAGAGTGTCTTGTTGGTAACTGATGGAGGATAAGAATTAGTCTATGATCTCGGTACTCACGCAGGATACATTAGTCCTGTGCTGTAATATCTCATCTGATCGTCATGAATCTGTTGTAGAGGGGAACTCATTTTTCTGGCCTAACTTTGAGAAATGATCATCAACCATTGTAGAACTTTAAAGGAACATAATACACTGGAAAGGTTGAGACTTGGCTAGAGTAGAGGAGTTATTTATCATTAATTATGTTAATATTATGCAAATGTTTGCAGCATCATGCAAATGAAATGGCTTGAAATTAATGAGTACTTGCGGATACTTATTGCAGCAATATTTACGGTAATTAAAATTATTTATAGAACTGAAAGTAGTATAACTCTAGTTACCGAGTCATTGTTAACAAAAAAAACTCATCAAAACCTGTAATAAGTAATGGATGAATCTAACAACAACAATATACTGAACATTCTAAAGAATGAGTTATAAAATAGATAGCGGTAATATCAAACCCCTGTCTCACTCGCGTGTCTCACTCGTGTGCTGTGCGACATGCTTCAGGTCCCAATGTGGTGATTTCCAATTTCCATACCTACTTGCACCCATGCAGAGATGCAGACTTCTGTACTGATGTGTGAGGGGCTAGAAGCCTGTATAAAGTCTGATACTAAAACCAACTACTGCATGGTACCTAGCATGTATACACACTTGAATTACAATATTACTATAGATTAATTGTTTGTCAAAAATATATGCATTTCTTTAAAATATTCTTCTTGATTGTGCATTTTGACAACTGACAAAATTATTAAAACAACCATCTGCTAAGATTTGAAAATCATTGGTATTTATGAAATAACACAACAGAAATGATCCAGATTGACTGTAGATAAACCTAGCAACAGAGTACAATGTAACCATAGCAATCATAGACTACAATGCAACCATAGCAAGTAAACATAGCATGTTCAGAGTACTATCATCATACTATGTAAACTTACCAAGAGTCAAATATCAACTGGATATGAAAATGACAGTTAGTCCCTAAACATGCACTTGCTTAACCAAGCCAACAATGATGTCGCATTGTTCCTGTATACATGAAAATAAATAAATTATTGATAAGCAGTACATTACTGACTGTCGCCGATGTTGTAGGATAAAGTCATATTCACTAGTTGTAAGTAGACAGATATGGGGGTTTGTGTTAATTTACATGAATAAATACACACCATGCGTATAAAACCTTTCATACATTGTTAGATCTTCAATGAAGTCAATTGAAGACATCCAATTGTGCAACTAGTCTATCTAATTGATGAGAAATAATAATGATTACAGTGTGCGAATTGAACAGGAAGGTAATAGTGATAAACTGTCACCTTACACACCTGCATGTATACTAGTGCTGAATACTACTTCTCTACCTACTTGCTTCTTGTCATTAGTTCTGTATTCATGTACCCGGTAATATCATATTTGGCTTTATCAAAAGTTTTGTATTGGACTTTCTTTAGTTATAAGAAAGGACTTTCCAAATTAGGTTCCTAAATTTCTTGATATAGAAATCATTGTGTGAACAGTGGCAGTACTTCTACCTTCCCCAGAACATTCCCAGGACTAGTGTAGCACATCAAAGTCTCAACAGCGACACTTCAACTTAGTGCCTTGGCCACGCACGGGTTTGAAATACTAGACTAAGGTGGCCAGACTTTCACCCCTAGATTGGAGTGAGTGAATATGGAGTTTCACCCCTAGATTGGAGGAACGTTACTTTCACCCCTAGATTGGAGGACCGTTACTTTCACCCCTAGATTGGAGGACCGTTACTTTCACCCCTAGATTGGAGGAATATTTTTACTTTCATTCCTAGATTGGAGGAACCTTACTTTTACCCCTAGATTGGAGGAATATTTTTACTTTCTTTGCTAGATTGGTGGAACATTATTACTTTCACCCCTAGATTCGTGGAAGAATGTCATGGAAATATACTTTCTGTGGTTACGTTGGTTGTAGCAACATTATCAGTCCAGCGAAATCGGCTTCATTCCCAGCAGATCTGCACAAAGTCCAGCGATGTCAACTGCATAACATGTTCACTTGAAACCAACACTTTGACCGGCTCTTGCCACCCAGTTAACATCAGCATGTTTTAGAATACTGCAAGAATTGCAACACATAAACCCCTGAAATTCTAATTTTGAAATTCAAAATCTTGGTCAATAGATACATACTCTTGATATTATGCCAATAACTGAAGCAAGTTGAAGTTTTGGAAATTTTCCCGTAACTATTAATGATATGGACAGAACATACAAAATCAGTTTCATGCTTTAAATAAACATACTCCCAAATGTCTACTGGACTATAAATAGAAACAACATAACACTGGTAAAAATAGTAAAATTGGAACATAATTTCTCGTCCATTGACAAATAAGTCTGTAGTCACTGAGAAGTATAGAATCATTTTGTGAAAGTATGGTGGAAACCATGGTAACTGAATATTGCCAGTCCCAGGACAGAGTTAATAGGAACAGCTACTAGGTCTTGATTCAAGATCACGCTGACAACACTGTACGCACGCAAGCTGAATTGTACATAGGCATTGCCTGCCAGTGATAACTTCAAGTCTAACAGATAATCGCTATCAGATGATTAGACACCAGAGGACATTGCATTTACACTTTAAAACATAAATGTACAATTTTGTTCAAGAAATATACATTAAATCAGATCTGCTTAGCCCCCTCTTCTTGAATACTGGAGCAATCCTCATTTCATATCCTATCCTCCCATCCTCTGAGAGTGAACTCTTCCTCATAAGAACGGGTTGTAACCTTGCTGTTGTGGCTGCATGGGCTGGGTAGTGTTCATTGGAATGAGAGGGGTGGGCAGGAGTCCAGAAGTAACAGCCTGTGTGAAACCGGGGGCAGTGTTGGGCATCTGATTCATAGGTACTCGTGTGACGGACGTCTCGAAGGGGTTACTAGTTGGAGGCGTGGCAAAGGGGTTGTTTGCTGGAAGAGAGTTGATGAGATGGTAAAACTAACAGATATCCCTGGACAATGACCACACATTTAAGAACATAAAAACTATGAAGAGAGACAGCGATATTTGCATGTCAATCACATGGGACCAGAAGAAAACTACAAGATCAGGCCCCGAGATTACGAAACTTTCTCAGGATTTTGTTAATAATAAGTCATGTAACGTCATAGCTTGAGTACGTTGGGCTGAGTAGGCTATGACGTCACATTACATTTTATGAACAAAATCCTGAGTTGAGTATTGAGTATTCTCAGGAAAGTTTCGTAATCTCGGGGCCAGACCTAACAGAAACCTGCTTATTGCTTGAGGTGGACTACATGCATAATAATAATAGTAATGGGTATTTATATTGCACTAGACTCCATACACGAAGGTGCATGTTCAAAGGACTATGTTATTATTACTCTGGTCAACGGATCAGTGTGCCATAATTTCCTTTCTCAACTCCCTTCATAGTATACATCAAAATGCATTTGTAATAACATAACTGACTAAATGCTGATTGTGTGACAAATTGCCGTGTGCCGGGATGCCCACCTTTGGGTGTTGGTTGAGATACGAGTTCGTCCAGGTTAACGAGCCCGGTGTGCTGGCCCAGGAAATCATGCGGCGACTTCTTCCTGTCCGGCTGGTTCACTCCGCCGGCATTCCACGCTCCGTCACTAGCCGACGATTCCGCTGCTGTCAACAGAAAACAAATCAGTCAAACGTCGCTGACAAATCCTCCATTTCCCACTCATCTGTACATTATACATTCTGCAGGCTGAGGTACAATAAGATGGTTCTATTTGGCGCCTGTCACTGAGACCAGACACAACATAGACAGGCCTGTTCAGGAGGGCGAGTTTATGCGAGTTCGCGCGTGTGTCACAATGAAGTACAATCGTTTCTAAGGTGATTTCACGCGTGTACTCGCGGGTTCGCGCCCTGCTGAACACGCCTCAGTCTTGTACAGTGTGGAGGTGGTACTAACCCAGTGGGTCAAACGCCTGAGCTGCCGACGCTCCAGACTTGGCAGGTGAGCCCTCTGCACTCCGCGAACTCAGCAAGTCGAAGCCCTCGTCCACGTTGTTCGTCCCGTTTGTAGTGGTGGTAGTGGCAGCTGGGAGGCCGAAGGGGTCAAGGCCGGTGGCAGTGGCCTGCTGCAGGGGTGGGGCCGGGGAAGTCCAGGGAGAGCTCTGGGGGGCCGGGCTCACACCCCATGCGTCGGTCTGAGATCCTGCAAACATACAGAATACGTTCAGTTCTTCCTGCTGAAGATTACTAAAGCTGCACTAAACAGTAATCATTTAGCTGCACCCTGCAGACAGGCTAAAACAATGCTTACAAAGAAACGTGATTTCAAACACTACCTATCAACATTGTCAGTGGCACAGCACACATGGCATATAGCGTCCGGGCTGAGGCTATATCATAGCCTTCTACTTCTTCCTCACACGCCAGCAGTGAGGACGTGTCGCCGTGAACATCCAACATTATCAGTACAGTTAAGAGTCACACACAGGAGTACCAAGCACCAACATCAAGTAAAGTCATATTTAATGTTGCAGTGATGGTTATATCTCTAAATCCTGCACATAACAGTGACTAATTGGGACGTGGATATTCGGACGTGTGTACGATGACTTGACACATTACAGTAGATCTCAGCAGGCTTCACAGCAGGAAGAGTACGAGAAACACACTAATCTCGGATGCTCAGTAATGCTTACATTTGCTAATTACGCGTGTTAACGTACAGACCCATATCATCAAAATTACATAATTGTCAGCCTCCTTTTCTGATCCCATTGTCTGGATGCTAGTGAATTTTAAATGGTGCATTTATATTCAAAATATTTTCGCGAGATTTTCTTTTCTTTTCTTCTTGAGAATTAGAATTATTATAGTCATTAATGGAAGAAACTCTGTAGTAATTAGTTTTGCAATACTCGTACATCCTATCATGCCAAATCTGCGGACACTGGTGCTGGATTCGAACTCGGGACATTTGACTATGAAGTACAACCATCTAGCACTGTGCTATGGTGAATGCTGCCAACTGACCTGGAGTAGATATAGCTGGTGGAGGGGACCTGGCAGGACTGACAGAGGGCGCCCCCCAAGGGTCCTGGGTTGGGGGTGTGTGCTGGGCAGCGCGGGATCCAGCAGGGGGCGACACCCAGGGGTCTGCCGCAGGTGGGGAGGCAGCCTGAGCTTTCCGACCAGGAAGTGGCGCTCCCCAGGGGTCACGTGTAAGAGGCGGATCCTGGAAAGCACAAGTGTGGATCATGAGTATGTTATTTGTTCTAACCAGTACTAATTAGTACTAACTAATACTCTGATCATGATACAACTCACCCCAGGTCAGAGTAACAATTAATTGGAATTTAATAAGGATTTAATTTTCACATGGAAATAGACTGATACCTGTACCTAGGAAATGCTACCAATGCTGGACAAAAGACACCACTCACAAAAGATATTTTGAACACTTGTTCATAGAATTCCAACTTGCTTTTACAGATTGGATATATTTTTGAATAAAAATAATAAAACAAAAACAAGATAACACAGCTAATAATGTTATAGCCTCAGTGTTACAGAATACCTGGAATATCATCTTGTATTGACCATAGATGACAACTGTAAAGTTTTAGATTTCACATCTTATATCATATTATAATAGCCTCGTCAGAAAGGCATCTGCTGGAGATATTGATGCCAGTAAAATCTAGTTACAGCTCTATGGAAGAATCTGACATAGTATTCGGCAATCGCAGCTATTCTTAAAAACATAAGTCGACCAGAATGGAGATGACAGGGTGACAGGACAGTTGCATTATCATCATGATAAAAGGGTGAGTGAATATGGAGTTTAACGTCGCTGCGGGAATCTTTCACCCATTTGCGACGAATCTTTCACCCATTTGCGACGAAAAAGGGAATGAAAGGGGATGAAATTGAAACCACGATATATAGCAAACACAGGGATAATGGTATAGGCACGCCACACTGCTAGTCAACCTCCGGCTACTTAAGATAGCCAGCTACTGCTTTCACAAATATTAGCTAGGCAGCACTGGGTGCCAGTGAGACGTGAATGAAGATGCTTCCTTCATTGTGATAAAACATTGGAGTAGTGTAGCTATCATAAATATAGTTACAAGAAATTAAATGTCACCATATTTCTTAAATGGCTACAGCATGTCTGCAAACTCAATTCAATGGATTCATTATTATGCAAATACAGCATGATAATAATGACATCTGAAGATTGCACTTCAGTAGAGTAAAACTGTTCTCAGTGAGTGAGTGAGTGAGTGAATATGGAGTTTAACGTCGCTGCGGGAATCTTTCACCCATTTGCGACGAGTTCTCAGTGGGACAGTGACTATTACTGAATCACATTACTGTACTATTTATATTATCCACAGACTATCAAATACCGTAGTAAATGTTGTCACTTCTATGAATAATAATTTAGTTCCAATTCTATTTCGAGCCTTCATCATGTTAAAAACCTACCACACCATACAAAGTCTCGATCAAACATTTGAATATACAGTGTACATGTATATGGCTTGTGAAAACACATAAACATATGATAATAAAAAATCTTAGTTAAGTTTGTACATAGTTTGCAGAGTGAGTGAGTGAATATGGAGTTTAACGTCGCTGCGGGAATCTTTCACCCATTTGCGACGATAGTTTGCAGAGAATATTAGGCTTAGAATATTAGTTAGTATAACTAGAAAGTGAAATACAAGGACGTGGATTTAATGATATCATTTGTTGCAAAGTTACAACAGGATATACTGAAATAGAACAGTGCAACTGATGGTAAGATGCTCCACCAAGAACTCTGTAATGAGTTACAATGTTGAATAGTTTGGTTAAAATGCATAACCACGGATAGTAAAATGCTTAATTGTATGACCAATGATAGGAAAATGGTTAAAATGAATAACCTCCAATAGTAAAACATACTACTGGATAAACACAGCATCCACATTGACTAAAGGTCATGCTGTTAATGTTACCTGTATTGTAAGTAAACTTACACCTGTACAACTCTGGACGACATTGCAAGCCTATGTAGAGATATGTACACACTAACCACTGGACACAGCAGCCAATAGGCTCGACAGGAACTGCGTGTTAACTCAAACATATCGCCATGGATACAGGCGTTGCGATGATCGCTTAGCCATAGCAACAGCAAGAGCATTTGCATGCAAAACTGGAAAATATATATGTGTATGTGCTTACAACACGTTTCCGTTTTTCCTACAAAAAAAAAAATTGTAACGTACAAGGTAAAAATAAATAAAAACAAGTAACTGACTGAAAACAAACGGATTGATAGATCTTGTTATCGTTAAAGAAATGAGTGAATGATTTCACTTAAATAATAAACCACTACATGGAAAAGTCCATACAACATCACACTACCACTACGCAATTTAGCATCTTACCATCATGTAATAAATAGTGACTACGGTAACCATATGAGTATCGGAAGCATGAGAAATACTTGAAAAAGACTTCCCACCCAGTAGAAATGGTAGTGCTCATAGTAGATAAAATGACATGAATAAATATGAGATTGTGGTGCTTTTAAAACGGAGATGAAATTGTGGTGCTTATCATTGAGGTGCTTCAACTAAGATTATGGTGTTCCCAGGGCTGGTTACTCATATTAGGGTAGTTCTGTATTTAAAACATCTGTACATCTTTATATGATGTCCTTCTTTCCAATCAACAATATAGAAATTCAAAGAGGCAGCAAAGATAATTGCCATAATAAATAATAAAATCTCACTCTAACAACTACTAACTAGTAACCTAAAAATATCACTTGACATTGTCCTACCCCGACCCACAGTAAACTGAAAGTGAAAGTAGCACTGATATCAGACAGTCGCACAGTAAAGAGAAAGTGAAAGTGGTACTGACGTCATCTGCGTGTTTGCGGCTCTCGTCCAGGGCCATCTGCAGCTTGATGTCGTCAGTCTTCTGTTTGCGCACCTCCTCGTCGTGCTCCTCTTTACTCATGGCCAATGCCAGCTGCAGCTGTAGCTCCTCCTCCCCGACAGACGACGGCCGCGCGTTCTCCAGCTCCGTCGACATCCGACGACTGCTGCTGCTGCTGGGCGATACTGAAACAACAGCAACGCTGAAAATAACTCACAAAATTCTGGATTGTCCTTTCATTATTTATATACATAATTATTTCTAATATTTTATCATCTATCATGTTAATATATAAAATATTATAATAGTTCACATAGCATTCTTTTTATACGTCGCAGCGGGAAACTTTCATCCACATGAGACAATAAATATTACAATAAATTATCAAACTAAGTACGGGTACTGGGTGTAGGAATTTATACCAGGAGTCGGGCACCAGTCTGCACGAAAGACAGATAGGAGAGTGGCTACAAGACCTTAATGCAAGGTCTGGCCAGGACTACGTAAGTGAACATTTGTGCGACACCTACTGTCATCATATCCAGATCCAGTGGCACCACCGTACGGATCAACGTAACCTCCAGACCCGGACTGCAGTGTCGGACTGCCAGCACCGAATCTCGTCTGAGACTGAAACAAGAACAGTGAGTCAATCATTTAATGCACACGTGTGATGAGAAATATACAAAAACATGAGTTATCCCTGAATGGAATTTGAACATAAATATCGGTGGTAGATAAACATCTACTAAGAGCATACTCGGATACAATTATGACCAGTGACCACAGAAGATAATAACTCTATACAGACTAATGGTATAACTAATAACAAACATTTTTCTACTCAAGAACAAGGCTGCTATTCAGTATTACATATCAGTGGCAAGATCAATATCTACAGCTGATTTTACACATTCTGGCCCCGGTTGCACGACGCTCTTGTAGGGCTACAATAGTTGTAACTGGGCTCCTGCCACAATAGAAAGCGTTGACGTTACAATA
>JAUTBX010106199.1:0-11812 GCA_032361465.1 Lepetodrilus tevnianus | reverse complement strand
CCTTGAGGATTATAAAAAAGTAAGTTAAAAAAATATATCACATAGGTGCATGGGAACCCTACCTTCCTACTAGACTATATGGGTGTGGAGAATATTTTCATGCAATTGTTGAATATTATTGTCAACTACGACTGTATCTTCGTTGAACTTGATCTTACATTTCAAGAACAAATCACACACAAAAGTTGTTTCCTTCCACGCAAGCTAATTAAAATTAAATCTAGGTTCGTTTCCGTGTCTGGCGAGGAATAGCGGAAACGAACGTAGATTTAAGTTTAAATTAGATTGACACGGACGCTGGCAGTACTCTCACTAACAGTGCACTATAGCCGACCGTACATAGTCGAGGAGGTCGTTCCGTTCTCACCAGTGACGTCCACGTTCCAGAGAATTGGTCCCTGGCCTCCACGCGAGTGTAACGTAAATGTGTATCCGGGGACATTAACCAAGGCCATGTGTCATTCTGCTGGAGAAGCAGAGCAAGAGTGTTTCCTGTGTGAGCCACGGATTGCAGTGGTCAATTAGGCAATGCTAATATTGTGGATAGATAGATCATAACCAATTAGTAGTCGATATTTCCATATTAAAGAGAACGAGAAAGAGTCTTGGACATATGCATATAGGCCTACGAAGTTACGTTCAGATTTAGTTCTACTAAGTAGGCTACGTCTTTTAAATTCAAATGCAGTGTCTTTCAAATTTTGAAAAGATTGGCACCATTTTATCTTATGAATACATATGGATAGGTGTGTTCGAGTGTCTTCTATAATTATGGCATGCCGACCTAGCAATGATACGTATAATGTATAGACAGTCAAAATGAAATAATCTTTAGGTTTAAAAAATGTAGCATCGCTAATAATCCGTTTGCTCTTCACGAAACCACCAGTGTACCACTGTGTACCACCACTGTACCACTGTGTACCACCACTGTACCACATACCACCCTTGAGCAACCACCATTGTACCAATCGTACCAACGGTATCATTGCACCAACATTACCTCTCTAATACGTACGTGCAAACCGCACGTTAATTAACTCCAACTAATAGAAATCGTTAGTACAGTCTACTCAAATAATGCTCTGTAGTGATATTGATTGTCAAATATAGTTGCTTTGTATAGAAGAGATTTGCGCATTGTAATGCTAACAGCTGACAATCAAACTATTTTCTCACCAAAACAAAACACCATTGTGAATACGTAATGAAAACTACATAGACCGCAATAGAAACACAGATAGATCTATTACCTAATGACATTTTACTCATAAACGACCTTGTTTCAGCAATTACTGCTGATATTGTACTTGTTTAATTACTCTACTTCATCAATACAACGCTTGTGTTAGCAACATTTGCTGTGATAGATTTCAATTTCAAGTGGCAGTTATGTAGTGCTATTGTCGTAGGCATATTGCATGGGCTTTAGAAAAGAGCTGGTGATGTTTGTACATGGACTATCGTTATGTATAGTAGTACTAAATTGTATTATGTCTATATACGTCTGTAGTCTCCTCCCCTCTCTCTCTCTCTCTCGATCTCTGTCTCTCTCTCTTTCTCTCTCTCTCCCTCTCTCTCTCTCTCTCACACACACACACACACACACACACACACACTACATGTATCTCTCTCTCTTTCTCTCTCTCTCTCTCTCTCACACATACTGTCTCTCTCTCACATACTGTCTCTCTCTGTCTGTCTGTCTCTCTTCTGTCTCTCTCTCTCTTTCTCTCTCTTTCTCTCTCTCTTACCCTTTCTCTCTTTGTTTCTACTTCTATTCTTTTCTCCCTATATATGTATGTCTCTATTTCTTTCTTCCTCTCTCTTTCTATCTATCCCTGCTCTCTCTAGCTATCATTTCTCTCTCTCTCTCTCTCTCTCTCTCTCTCTCTATCTCTCTATCTATCTATCTCTCTAATGTACACATTGCCTATCATGTTGCCACTATATGCGCGGTTCACACAGTACCATTCTGATATCTGTTGTATATTCACACCAAACCAGATGTTAACTCGGCCAGCCTGTTTCATATGGACGCGTATAATATCTCAATTTATATGTATTGCCGTGATAACAGCCCTCTAAAAGGTGGGCTGGAAATGTCATCCCACAGGACTGCACACATCTGATTTCAGCGAATTGCTCGAAATGAATGCAATATATGTAATAATCCTATTTTCTTAATGAGGTATCTCAGCGCTGAAGCGAGTGTCTATTTCAACGTTTGTAAGGGGTCTTCATCACAACAATAATGTTTTTGTACATGAGATGTCTGTCGGAGAGGAGGTAACGTGGCTGAAATCAATGACTTGGTGAGGACACGCGGGCTCTCGAATAGATTATCCTGCCCTAGCGGCTCCAGTACGTTCCAGGAACTGCTCGTTCCGAACCATTCCGCAATTTCCAAAACTGTTCCTTCCTGTGTTAACTCCATGGAACTGGGATCTACGTCAGTGCCATTATCAACGTGACCTGGTTTTGCATGCAGTAGAGGCCGCGCACTGATGTCACGGGGTCTTCGTATGACGTAGCGTCATCCTTATACGGTGCTCATCCAGGAAACTCGCTCCTATATTCAGGCCGGCTGGGGTCATATTTAACGTTCATTCATCATACTAAAATCCAAATGGGCATGGAATCGTCCAGCTGGTCGGAGCGGATCGCCGTTGCCAGAAACCGACTGATTTAGGAAGATACCACAGGCGCCCCTCGCCTTTTAGTATCGATTCAAATATATCGTCATGCCCCGATCTCTAATTTATTGAATAGCCCATCGGCCGCTTGTAGCTAGCGTCGGCATGCGGTTACACATCCACTGAACTCAGTCCAAAGCTTCTGCCTCCTATTGGAGGTGGTTGTGAGGTGTACGCGCTTTCTGGAACACGAACAGATCGTGCATTCTGACAATGGATACTACCATACAGCCAGGAGACTTCACGGTAAGCCCTCATAGTGAATTTCCTATAGTCGTTTTGATGTTCATTTCGCTCTGTGAGATCGATCGCAGTGGTGTAGTTGCCGCCAAGGCAGCCTCCTGCTCATTGTAATGCGAGATTCTCTCTCTCTCTCTCTCTCTCTCTCTCTGTCTCTCTGTCTCTCTCTGTCTCTGTATATATCTGTCATTGTGATGCTGTAGGAATGTGTATGTATATATACAGTTGTAGATTACACTCATCACTCAACATATAACGATTCGTGTCAATGCTTCCCGAAGAGTGATTTCTTGTACATAGCGTGTGTATTTCATAATGTCAGACACCTCCTGTTCATTGCATGTACGTAGACCCGTGGTTCAGGATGTTACAGCAAATCAGATCAATATTAAGCGAGATTTATTGTTTCACTGTATGAACGTATATGTCGAAAACGTTATGTACGTCGTGCGTGCAAATATACCAATGGCGGGATACTTTTCATTAGGACCGTGATCATTCCACGTACAATCAAACAATTAAGGAACTCGCCATCTGAGAATGCAATTAAACCATCAACGTGAGGATTGCAATGTGAGTGATCGTCAATAAACTGCGAGTGTCCGTTTCGTTCGTTTTGTGACGGGCAGGAAAGTTGTCGATCGCGGTCCATAAATCAGCGGATCGCTGATGACGGGGGTCGGGACGTGCCGTGTCGCTGGCGACTACATCTACGACAACATCTGCGACGGTCGGGGATGCTAGATCTGACCATGTCAGTGGTGTTTGGAGGGGGTAGGGGGATAGGGAGGGGGTGCATTTTAGGGAACTGATGAGGCAGTCGCTTATATGTACTATTGTGCATACTATTTACATCGGGACAGTTTCATATCAGATCAACAAGTCCACAAGCCGTTCTACGCGATCGAATTTTACAAACGCAAACTGTCGTTTTCACTGACGTTCTCGTACCAAGTATATGATTTTCATTGGCGAGTCTTTTCCAACGTTACGATAGTGCCCAGGGATATCCAATCGATTTCACTGCTGTAGCTCGCGGCTGGGTGAAAAGGTTTTGGGACATGATCCGCAATTCCATTTGTCGTCATATTTACCAGCGATCTCCGGAGGCATCCCAACCGCCGGGATCTGCTTGATTGGCGACATGCTACTTTGTTTGCCGATATCGCACCGAGCAGACCATCTGCATCACTGATATCGATCGAGAAGAGTAGATGCAATCCAGGATTAAATATCGTTTTAAAATGTTTAAACTTGATTTGAAAGCAAATAGTGAATTTTAACGATTTTCATTTATCTGTGTGAAAAAAAGCCAAAGTACGGTAGACCATCGTAATCTAACCGTTTGGAAGTATTGTATACGTGACTGTCGGGAGAAGAAACTAAACGCGAGGGAGTTTAGATAACGCTATGTCATCAGCCGTTCTCTACAAGGATTATGTTTAAGTAACTGTATGTCACGTTTGTCCTGAAAGTTAAACCTACAGATTGTAGGCGTATAGTGGTACCGGTAAATGGTATAAACGGTTAAGAGATAGGATGTCTGTTTGGTATGCGTGTTTTAAGGTCAAGATAGTTTATGTGTTCAATTAAACACAAGCACACATATGCACGCACGCACACATAGCACAGACAGACGGACGCACGGACGGACGGACACACACACACACACACATACATATATACATACATACAGACAGACAGACTGACAGACAGACATACGGACACACTGATGATTTCCATTGACTTAGATTCCGTCGATTAAGAGCCTAGTCTAATTCAATTTACTAAGATATCGTCCAGTTAAATTTGATTTTCACGACAATTAAAGAAAATCAATGTAATACTTATTTTGGTGTTACATATTTGTGGTCGAAAAATCTATTTAAAACAGTTACTATGAAAGGCACAGTTGACGTTGCCTCTGTTGCCACGGTTACGTTGAAGACGTGAGCATCAGATGGTATAGGCCTACTGAATGCTGAACCGCATATAGTGGAACCCTACCACACTTGAGTGTCCAGCTAATATAGTATGAGCAGTAGGTCACAGGTATAAATGTGACTGCGTGCGTGTATCATACTGATGTCTACCAAGTGTATCTTATACGGTATAATAAAAACAAATCATATATAGAACTATTTCTTAAATCCATCTCCGGCCACCACATCTTTATGAACGTAACATATACTGACACACAACTCTTCAACTTGCTTAAATTCTGTTCTGTTCTGTTTTAAAACCGCAATTGCCACAACATCTTCCACATACTGAAAGCAATACACTTTGGTCTGATTAAGGCTCATGAATAGCACTAGTTTTTACTCCGGATGCAATGTTGATATTGAATGTTCCATGGAACAA
This sequence comes from Lepetodrilus tevnianus, assembly GCA_032361465.1. Taxonomy (NCBI): domain Eukaryota; kingdom Metazoa; phylum Mollusca; class Gastropoda; order Lepetellida; family Lepetodrilidae; genus Lepetodrilus; species Lepetodrilus tevnianus. The sequence continues at coordinate 6,512 of JAUTBX010106199.1, read as the reverse complement.
TACCCTAAAATTAATCTGAATGCGAATATGCTCTGCACCGCATTGATGACCATAATACAGAACCCAGCCGGTAACAACATGGACGCACATTGAATTTGTAACAGAAGTAAGCTACGGTACATAGATTCCAGTTCCAATTGCATGGTAATGTATCTAGTGTAGCCAGTTTTCGGCAGCGCAGGGAGAGACGGTGTGAGATGGTGGCCCGTTATCAAACAGGATCAATAAGACTCCGGTGTCGTCTGGGCATCCTGGTAATCAACTGCTTGGGTTTAAAATGTTGTGACAGAAATATGAGCTTCAAGTTCGAATCCAGTCCCCTGGGCCTCCAGTTTTATCTTCTCCGTGAAGACCAGTTTCCCGAGCGGGGAACATCGGAACACAATATCCTGTACACATCGAGGGCGGCATCATCCTTAGTTAGTGAAACGCAGCTATTTCAGCAGTTTTATTGATTCTATTTCAATAAAAACGTGACATAGGCCGAGAGACACCGACGTTGACGTCACTCTGAGAATTGTTTGGTCATGGAGTTGTTTTCTATGCGTAAGGGCATTTAAGATGACGAATGTGTTTATTTATCTAGTTTGTACATCGATCTGTTTAAATGATCTATGACGTCATTCTGCAGGATAGGGTTTTATTTCCCAACGAAGCTTCATAGAGTGTCAAACAGTATCCACTTTCATCCTCCAAAAATCGATGGTAAGATTGAAACAACATCATTCGTCATATTATTCCATATTATCTTATCTAAATTATTTAACGTTTTATAGACGAGGCTATGCTGTGAATTCAATTTGTAGTCTTCCGTTTCCAGCACCGTCTCTTTCTGAAGTCTTTGAGAAGTGTTCCTTGAATAGATTCTTCAACCTTGTAAAAGCTTATGTGTCTGTGTACCATTTCTGTCAAAGAAAGAGCTTAACATTTGCAATTGTCGCAAATAGAGATGTTGGGCGTTCCGCAGGTGTAGTGAATATACCTCCGGAACTGCACATCCTCATAGGCGTGGATTTCCAGTCCACGTTGGCTGACAAACGTTCTGGAGTTCACGTTCTTGAAGCTTGTTCAAAAGTCAAAATGAACCTTGAATACTAACTACTACTACTAGTAGATCTTGACTCAAACTGTGAATACTAACTACTACTATAGTAGATATAGATCTTTCTTACACACCGGTTGAAGAGATCACTGTGTGATATTTATTTGGTAACAAACATATGTTAGATATCTTTTTAAGGCTACTGATTGGCTGCTACATTGCAATGACCCGAGGTCAGTTACGAAAAAATAGGACTAGGTGACGTCAAAACTGTCAATAACGTCATTACATACGTCATGGTTTTCCAGGTAGCTCTGTCAACCCCGCCGACGTGTGTGTACTAGAACAAGCACATCTACATCAATATGTATTCCATTTCATTCACAGTGTGAACATGAAATGTTACTTTTGATGCTGGCACGTGTGTGTTGTTGTGTTTTATTGAAATCGTGATAATAAGAATAAGCTACTGCACTCATTTCTTTCGGTGTACCGATATCTAACGTTGACAAAAGCAGTGACGTAACCTACGGTATGACGTACAGCATTGTATCATTACGCAATAAATCTTCTAAATCAGTTGATTTTCATGAATAAAAGTCATTTCAAGGGTGTGTAAGAAATATAATACTAAACTCGTATCCGTTAGATACCATTTTTCTTACAACTCGTTGTTTTCAAACGTATCTAACTCGCTTTCGCTCGTTAGATACAAATTGAAAACAACTCGTTGTAAGATAAATGGTATTGAACGGACACTCGTTTAGTATTCTCTATAGATCTTGACTTAAACTGTGACGTCCTCCCAGATATATCTGTGTTGATATTGTCTGTATTTCCTTTTATATTATAAATCCTGATATTGCTGAGTGGCCAGAATGAATCAATATTGTGTTTTAATTAGTTCAATTTTGTCTCGAAATGTTCTTTAACTCTCTCCATGCTGAATCCAAACGGAACTGCCATAAAGAACAGTATCTGTTCCTAATCCAGCAAGGAGAGGGTTAAACAAAAACGATCTCAACCTCCACGAGAGTTTACATAAAAGAAAAGCTTTCTTAATAATTATTACTTTTACTGTCATGTTATTATCGAGTTTAAAGTAATGCTAAAAGACAAGGATATTACTTTTGTGGTAAAAAGATGCAAATTGGTCGTGTACAGAGAGTCCAGACTGGTATTTCATTGATCAAATATCAAATGCACATATAAAATGGACGTACACGGATGGTAGATCAATCCACCAAAGCGAAGGTTACTCAGAGTTAAAACGAGCAAGAATTTATTGCGTATCGATTGAATGTCAGATTAAAGGAGTTTGATGCAGTGCTTCAGACAATATTACTTTACGTTGGGTAAATTACTGTTGGAGAGAATCCTATTATAACTATGCAGGTGCAACAGAAATGCCCGAGAACATGTCCAGGCCCCCGTTGCACGACGCTCTTGAAGGTTACAACTATTGTAACGTCAACGCTTTCTATTGTGGCAGGAGCCCAGTTACAACTATTGTAGCCCTACAAGAGCGTCGTGCAACGGGGGCCAGGGTTTGGAAGAGCAAGCATCGTCAGACTAAGAAGTAACTTTGTATTTCTGTGATACAACATCGATGTCACAGTGGCTAGTGTATACCAACATGACAAATACATTTGTACCTGAAATTGCATATTATGCGTTATTAAATGAATACCGTACGTGGCTTCAGAAAACATTAGATTCTGCAATCAATATTACTAAAAGTAGAGCTAATCTAGGTAATCTCATTATTGATTCCATAGACATGATTGTAGCCTTCAATTTCACGCTCTCTTAGTGATTAATACACCTAATGTATGATAGTAATAATAACATGAAATGCTATACCGGGTATATGAGAAATGCCGTGAAAATGTGTATATTGGTGACCTATGCCATGATGACATCGAAGACCCCCTGTGTCTCATGAAGAGATAGTAAATGCTTGGCCCAGTGTACTTATCATACGTCATGTCTACTTTCTGTACGATTATTTCCCCATGTTTCCATCTCGAAGGAAGGTGACTGTAGAGTATAGTGTATATTTATGGTATTAATGAACGTTGTTTGCCAAAGACATATTAAACAATTCTGTGCTTTAATAATAATAATAATTGTACATTTATAAAACGCTGACTCCATGCGGAAATACACATGCTCGAAGCGCAGATAATAATGGTTTTAGCGCCTAATTTCCAGCCATCGCTGCTCATTGCCATTGGCCTTCACATTATTACCCCGGTCAATGGATCACTGTGCAATCAGATTCCATCTGGACTCCATGGGGAGTATACAACCAAGCTGCCGTTAAAGGTTAGAGGGTTAACACTCACATCACCATCTCTTCCTGTCGGGTACCCAATTCTCTGCCGGGTATAGTCAGAGGCACCAATCGAACTAAGTCACTTGCACAAGGTGACAACACAACTTTTGAACTTGTGTCTCAGTGTGGGACAGGACAGAATCCTAGCTACACTAGCTGTCACCCATCCGACTACTCGCCGAGACCGATGCTGCTTAACTTGCAACCTGAGTGGTCTACCATGCACGGGACCAAGTGCCAAGTTTAAATTAAGCTATATGCGGTTTATACTATCGTCATACATTGCCCATATCGTATTCACGAGTGTAAAGTGTTGGTTGGAACCAAACGGTTCAATATCTAGCATATTCTAGGCTACTTATTAGCAATGTATGTCCATGATTAAGTCATAGAAATGCAGAGATGATTGTATTACTTTAGTATTTTATGAGTGCTTCGTATATATGCTAATGATTTTACATGTAATTATAAATTCATTATCATGACATGTCGACACAGATTATGTCGATATAAACACAATAGATCTACTGGATGGATTCGCGCCATCGAAAGATCTATCTGCGAGTCGGAATGTCGTGAAGTTGTAACGATTGCTACTAGACGGTGTTCTTTATGTGTTGCTGTCAGGATCGAGTGTATACAATAATACAAAATATATGTTTATTGAACAACATTTTCCAATTCTAAGGGGGGCGCAAGCCGGCTGAGCCCCCACCTTGATCCGCCACTGAGTATGTCTATCTTTCTGTCTATCTTTCTGTCTATCTTTCTGTCTATCTTTCTGTCTTGTCTATCTTTCTGTCTTGTCTATCTTTCTGTCTATCCTTGCTATCCAACTTAGGAAAGTTTCCCCGCTCTCATTTACCATTGGTGACACTCCAATCTCCTCTCGTGACCAGGTGAAGAATCGTGGCGTTGTGTTTGACTCCCCAATGACAATGAAACAACAAGTAAACAACATGTGCAAAAACGGGTTATTTCCACCTCAGAAAGATCAGTCAACTACGCCGTTTTCTATCCAGCGACATAACCAAGATGCTGGTAGTCTTTGACCAGTGATATCACGGTTGGACTATGTAATTCTCTTCTGTGCAGGCACATTAAGGCGTCTCCAATGTCTTCAGAACACAGCGGCAAGAATCATCACCAAGTGCCCCAGACATAATCACATCACACCCATTCTGCAGAACCTCCACTGGCTTCCCATACCGCAGAGAATTGAGTACAAAGTCCTTGTGATTGTGTACAAATGCCTGAAGACCAACCTAGCTCCCAGATATCTTACTTCACGTCTGACAGTCCACAATCCAAACAGAAATCTCAGATCCAAAAGCAAGGATATGCTCACCGTTTCAAAAACTACATCAGGCTTCGGCGATCGTGCCTTCAAAACTGCTGCTGCAAGATTGTGGAATGGTCTGCCTAACTCCGTTAAATCTGCTAAATCTCTTGATTCATTCCGCAAAGCCCTCAAGACTCACTTGTTTACAATAGTGTATCTTGCTTGGTTAATATCTGCAACTTTGTCTATATACTTTTGTCTAGGTGACTGCGTGTTCACAGCGAACCGCTCCCTATGCAGGTATAATGTTAAGCGCCTGTGAGCAGCCTAGCTGGAACTCGGCGCTATATAAAATAGATTATATTATTATTATTATTATCTATATATCCATCATCCATCCATCTGTCTATCTATCTGTTTTGACATAGTTTGTGTGTATTTTTTAAATAATTGGGAGTTTTGAGCTGCTTTCTAGATTATGTCGCGTACAATATGGCTTGTATTGTCTATAAATAATACATATTTAATAACACGCACATATCACGTCTTCTCTCTCTCTCTCTCTCTCTCTCTCTCTCTCTCTCTCTCTCTCTCTATCTCTCTCTCTCTCACGCACACATTATTATACTCACTATACATTTATATATTGTTATCATCACGGATGCTGCATGCATGTGGCAAATGTGCCAATAGAGCTCTAAACATACTTATATTATTGATTACTAATACACATTAATGCGGCTGTAAACTGCACTAATAATCATGGGGTCATATGTAATCATAAATAGCAACAACCGTAATTAATATACTGCACGTTTTCTTTGCTTGTTATACAATTGTGTATGCGATCCACATTTGCTTTTCTCTGTCTATGACATAATTGATATATTATTATATGAACCAGTCATTTCTGGTGCAATATTACCTTATCGATAAATATTTCTAAAGTATATGCGCTACCAGTATAGTCCGTAATTAATATTGTGGGATGGTCGTTATTATCTTGACGGTAAGACAAATTATAATGATTAGTCTACATGCCAATGTGTGTCACTGCATGCGTGTGTGCAGTGTGTGTGTGTGTGTGTGTGTGTGTGCAGTGTGTGTGTGTGCAGTGTGTGTGTGTGTGCAGTGTGTGTGTGTGTGTGCAGTGCAGTGTGTGTGTGTGTGTGTGTGCAGTGTGTGTGTGTGCAGTGTGTGTGTGTGCAGTGTGTGTGTCTCTGTGTGTGTGTACGTGTGTGTGTGTATGTGTGTGTGTGTGTGCGTGCGCGCGCGCGCATGTCTCTCTCTCTCCTCTCTCTCCCTCTCTCTCTCTCCCTCTCTCTCTTTTTCTCTCTATCTCTCTCTCTCTATGTGAAATATAATTATCACATTAATCCTATGTAGCGACAGTATTACATATATATTCTAGACCATTGCTTTAATGTATTAATTGTGCTACATACAATTAGCAGCAGTCCATACGAGCATAATTGAACCAAAGTCGTCAACACAAAGTGAGTTTAACACGTACACACATATCCATTGAGCAACGCATCACCTAGATGATTGCCAAATCTATTGCCTGATTAAAGTAGCAACTTGTACTTGTTGACGACCCCTCGCTGTGCGGTAATGACTGCTTATTTTATACTCTGATTCATCAATATGGATTATTTGTACTTCTGCTAGTAACATTCTTCTCGTCATATTTAGACATAGCCTATAGACTACACGCTTTGCTATTGTTTACAAGTAGGCCTACAAGTATATGCACATGTAGGCTACTCTCACACGTAGGCCCGACCTTGGTCTCATCACAGGACTTTGAATACTTATATAACATATTATACTATCTATATATATAGTAA
>JAUTBX010105977.1:0-11822 GCA_032361465.1 Lepetodrilus tevnianus | reverse complement strand
GGCATGTCACTCATCGACCGGACCTCGTAGCCTAGTGATGAAGGCCCTAGTCAGTGCACTATAGGCATGTCACTCATTGACTGGACCTCGTAGCCTAGTGATGAAGGCACTATTTAGTGCACTATAGGCATGTCACTCATTGACCGGACCTCGTAGCCTAGTGATGAAGGCACTGTTTAGTGCACTATAGGCATGTCACTCATTGACCGGACCTCGTAGCCTAGTGATGAAGGCACTATTCAGTGCACTATAGGCATTCACTTACTTATCCCAGCACTATCATCAAATCTGGTCTGGCATTGCTCAGTATTCGATCGTGTTGCGACACTTATAGGAACACATGCATGTACGTTATCTCAAGATGTTCATCAATATCCCAGAATAAAACAATACGTATTTACCTTCTTTGGAATATCAGACTCATGATTTCTTGCTTTCGCCCTTTCCCCTGGAAATTTGCATATTGAACGAGATCCTGGTATAGTGATGTACAGACACGACTGAGGTTGAATAAATCACGAGCAGCTAACCGATTGCTGTAACTTGTGATCGTTAGAGCCTTCGCATATATAGACATCAGCAGATGGATAAATAAGCCTTTAACCAAAATTACTCTCCAAACGACAAGACCACGAGTTCTCACCAAGCGGGCGATGCCGTCTGTTTGTGGAAAATCTCATCTGCTCAACAAGAATTGGAATGGAGCAGACGAGATCTGGTTCGGCTTCCTTGACAGCCTCGGCTCTAGAACAGAGAGGTAATGACAAGAACATTGCATAATTAAAAGTAGTTATCGCTCGCTTTGAAGAGAAGTAATCCGTGATATGTGCGCACGTCCGTTAGTGAAGCAGACGACAAGAACGGGTTATGGACGAGATAGTGATGAATGGTGTGAAGGAACGTTTTCCTTTAAGAAAACGATTGGACGAACCGATGTGGGAGCACATGCTTTATTTTTCTATGTATTGTTTGTGCTCGTCTGTGCGTGAGCGCACGCGCGTGTGCATACGTGTGTGTGTGTGTGTGTGCGTGTGTATGTGTGTGTGTGTGTGTGTGTGTGTGTGTGTGCGCGCGCGCACGAGAGAGAGAGAGACACAGCCAGACAGACATACAGACAGACAGAGAGATAGATCGACATAGTTGGTATTTGTCTTTCCAATACAAATATGACCATTGCTTATGGTCAACGTATCAAATAATAGGATTCATGTGTGCGTCCATAGTAGAGTACAGGAGTAGTGAAGACATGTTCCAGGCGCAAAGGTTTTATAGCTCAACTACGTCGCTGTCGTGTTCATAGATACTAATGTATTTACACTGGGCATGAATAGTCAAATGAACCTTTGCCTCATGCGCTTTTTTAACGATTCCTTTCTTTGTATACATGCGTGTTCATGATCAGTCCTCCCATATTGCTCGCTATGTCCTCGACATCCAGAACCATGCTTAGAACCTCAATAACGTTTTCCATGATTGTAAAGAACATATTCTTCTTTTATTTTACTTAAAATCTCTAAAATAAAACCTTCTCCTGCTTCACAAAGGAAATACCAGTTCTAGTCGTGATCTCATTGAAATCATATGAGCTCGTATAAGAAATATCTCGTAAACTAAAACTGAATACAAAATAAACTCTTCAGTATTCTACTTCAAGCGTATTAATAAAAACTATTCTCTGGTGTATCTGAGAAATGCGATGATACGTCATTCCATAATTGTACGGGCGTGTGATCGCAGGGTTCGAGTACTCGATATACATGTATAAAGTTTATTTAATTGTTATACGCTTGAGGTGGTAAGTTGAATGTAGGAGCACTATATACGCCAGGTTTCATTGTGTATATACTTTAATTACCTGTCCAACTTTTACCTGTAAGAGCTATGTACTGCAACACAATTCAACCAGGACAATTGTATATAGGACGAGGATGATTTACGAGTGCTTGTTCAAAATGGCTCTTACATTACAGCTGGATATCAGTGCTCACAATCTTCCAAAAATATGATTTATGATTAAGTAATGTAAGTCACGACGTCAACGTCAGTCTGTGATAAACTTACCTGCCCATCGTAAACATTGTTAGTTTATCCTATTAAATTTGTCTCCAATGTGTGTGTCTATTATGTCTCCATATACAGTGTTGTTGATACAGGGCAGTTTGCTGTGAATAGAGTCCTTTATATTACGTAATCGATTGTTAGCCCAATACTGTCCTATATGGCGTATCAACGTCAGCCAATCGTTGTCGTTGTTATGTGATTCGTATACCGGTGTACTGCGCATGTCTGTCATATATGTCACTGCATTACAGATCAAATCTTATGTTTTTAAACTGTGTTACATCGGTGTTACTTTTTTAAGATCCAAATCTTTTGAATCTGATCTGAATTTGTTTTAATATTTAAAAATAGCGGATTTTATATAATAAGTAAAAGTATGGTTGTTCGAGACTAAATGGAGGGAGAGAGAGAATGAGAGAGAGGGAGAGAGAGAGAGAGAGAGAGAGAGAGAGAGAGAGCGAGAGAGAGAGAGAGAGAGAGTCGCGCATACACACAGAGACCGAGAGATGGTGAAGAGAGAGAGAGACATGAGAGATAAAGAGCGGAAAGGGAGATAGATGGAGAGAGCGAGACAGACAGACAGATATAGAGAGACAGACATAAACTGACGGAGAGAAAGAATAGTAATAGAGAGAGGAGGGGAGGAAAGAGAAAGATTACGGAGAAACATATTTGAGTCATGTTGATATCAATCAAACATACACGCGCGCATGCACACGCATGTACGTGACACCGGGTCTGTGCACACAGTCTTGGAGACTACAGATCCGTCTTCTAGAAGAATGTCATTTGGACACCAGTATATTGGCACATGCATGGATGCCAACAATAGAGGGAGAAAAAACACGAATACCAAAAGAACTGAATCCCTATTGGGACTGGGAAACCATTTAACATTCTGTGTGTCAGAGCCTGGGCCGGAGCCATCCGTCACCCGGCGAGCACACTGGTATTACACCGGTCTCTGGAAACTCAGGAGAGTAGCTTGGGAAGAACCGTTGTTTCCTTCATAGTTCTGTACGCCAATATGAAGGATAATTATAGTGTCTGCCATCGCACGTGTTTAAAAGGTTGTGCTAAGTGATAATTGATTCAACGATGCAAACATGTCCACATAAAAATATAATAATAGAGATGATCCATGATGGCTCTGTAGGAGAATCTGAAGGTTAATTATATTCTTTGTCGTCGTACATTTTGATACGTTTGTGGTATGTGACAACTGTCTCTAGAATGTTTCTAAAGACATTTTTTAAATGGCATAAAATGACATGTTCCCGTGACGTTATCTCCAATACGAATAGTGACTTATCTCCAATACGAATAGTGACTTATCTCCAATACGAATAGTTACTTATCATATCTTACTATCAGTTGCTAGCCGGAAGTGACAAGCACTATTTACAGTCAAGCAAAACGGATTGCTTTGATATTCTGCCTCTGTAACTTTACTCTTGACAATAGCAGAAAGATCAAACAATGAGTAGCCTAAATACAAATTCATTAGATTATGGCTTTTACGATTCTTCGAAGATTTGCGTGCAAACGACGCGCACAGCTCATTTCAGTTCCGTTGATGTTGGCGGTTAAAAGTGTTAATCCACTTAGATTTGGATCTGGAACCTTTCTTGTGTCTTGTCCGCGAGAAAACAGATGAGATCAAACTGAAGAGTTGTCAATATAGCAGAATGCAAATCACCACGGGGAAAACATGTGTAGGCTATTTCTACCGGCTGATCAGATTAAGTATAACTGTACGCCTTCCTACATTGACGCGATTGACATGTCCTGTCTATTTCCATACAAACCAAGTGACATTGCACGGATGCTAGATGTCGTCTTAATTCTCACGGGCAAAGCATTTAATCCTACTGACAAGGTCGTGATATGACTATGGCAATGATATACCTGCAGCTGCCTTTCCGCATTGTGTGGAAGATCCTGTTCATATTTTACTGCACAATACATCTTAACCAGAGGATGCGCGGAAATGAAAATGTTACGTTATGAAAGAAAGAAAAGAAATAGCTGCAGTAGGTTGAATACAGGATACATGGAACTCCTCTTATGACATATTCGACAGCTTTATGAGAAGCGTCTATTTCCAAAACGTCCATTCATATAAATCTCCCCCTTTTAAACCCCCGAATAACAAAGGGCAAAAACATGACCTACTTTCAGACAACCGACCAAAAAAAAATATGGAAGAAACCCGAGGAGGAACTATAGATCGTCAGTGTTCGCCATTAGAGTGTGCCAGTGCGCGACTGTTGAAGGGCTTTCACGGGACGGGGCCCAACGCCATGATAAATCTCCGCCCGTAGAACCACCACTAATCGCCATCACACACACGCGAAATACGCTGATGCCAGGAGAAAAAAACAGCCCGTGTTATTTGCAGCTTGGCAGTGATGTGTATTTCGTCTGAGGGTGCTCGCAACTTTCTGGTTTTGGGCTTGTTGGACGGTGCTAATGAAGTTCCAGCTAAATGTGGCGTGCAACGAGTCCTGATGATATTATTTCTACAGAAGTTTGCTCCATAGGAGGCAGACTGGAAGCAGACGTGGAAGCAGAACTGAGGAGAAAGCCAGAGTCGTTTGTTACGGGGAGTACACCAAGGTGTACAGATCCATTGGCAGCAAGACGTCACTGTCATGGAACTGGTATCCTCGGAGTTAAGTCTAGTACGCACAGACCCCCTGCACAGATAACGGTAAACTTCTGACAACTATGCGACCAGATTCTCAAAATCCCGTTTCAGATTCAGATCAAACAACTGCTAGTATTCAGCCATTCGTGTGGATCGTCCAAACGCATCGTGAAACAATCGTATGCAGAGAATGAAAGCCAAATATGCTTTCCTGGATGACTTCGTTCGCGTTAAATTAAAGATGTTGTTATTAATATTAGTTTTTAATATAGTTAATGGCTACGACGTGCTTCCTCTGGATGTTCAAATGTACTGAGATGCGCGGCTAGTTATAAATCCACCAGGTCTAACTACTGTAGTGGTATCTTACCTAGATCTATATATGCATTTGGACAGAGTTGAAAAGCCAAAATTGAAGCTACTCTAGATATTGTTTATTACGTGAAAATATTCAAAATAATGTGTTTCCACTAGTACTAAAGATATTCGAAAATGAAATTACGTTATCAGAAATGTTTTGTTTTTTGAAACCTGTGAAATCCTCAAAGTTCACAGGTGACGTGTCAGCTCTGAGAAATTATATTCGAGTTTGAACTTTGCCTTGAACTCGTTATCATCCAACACCACTGCGATTCGGTTCCATGAATTGGGCGGAAGGGAATCCATTTGTCAAGCCACTCTCTGAGCGGTGGCACAACCCAAGATATGCACCCATCTGCTGTACCAATGCAACGCCCGCTATCTTTATGAGTAGAAAATACACATTTCTCCTGACGAGATAAGACATCTCAAATTTGCCAATTTGTCAGACTCTAGGCTGATCTGGGAACATCGGGGAACATGCAGCGCCCAGGGGGAAGACTTGCGGGTGGGCTGCTTCATTCAGGTGCGACTGGTTGGCCTGAGATACGAGGTCGGGGTTCGAATCTAATGGCAGCAAGGACGTGCCTGGTTTTTCATAGGTGATAAATATGCGCGATAAACTAACACGATAGATCTGTCAGATAAGCTAGATGCATGGAAGTAAGGCCACTATCACAGCATCAGCGTTTACGATAGTTCCCGTATGTGTTTGATTAAAGGTTAATCAACTATGATTATAATTTTTAAAACGTAGTCATGGATGTAATGCTCTATGTGGACCAAGAAGCCGAATCCTGTGAACATTGATGACTGTAACGTAGATGTGTTGTTTAGATATGCCCCGTACTAAATCCAGGGTAACTCCAACCTTAGCTACAGGGTAAACCATTGCTAAGATTGTCTTAGAGGTATAGATGATTATCAACAATTGCATATATACCTATTAAGCCTGGCCTATTCTGAAGTCTGACATCCATAAATGCCAAATTACTGGAATAAAATACTTATACGTAAGCTAAGATTCAAGAAAATGCTTGTCTATAAAGATGGATTAGTCATACCGGTCTGTGTATACAGGGCAACAATTACCATATCTTCCAGCGTGGCAGAGGCGCATTTGAATATTCCTAAGGTAAACAATAAAGAGATGACGATATCTAACAATATGCAGTCAAAATGTTTTCCGTGATGTGTTTATGACACTCCGGTCAACACCATTTTTCACGAGATCGGAAAGAAAATGCAATTTCAGTGGACAATTTGAGCGGTAATGGTTGTGACGCTCTGATTGCGTCCCTGCGACTTCCTCTGATCAGGCCATTTGCAGAGAAATATGACACGAGTCTGCGACTGCAATATAACTTGCAGGCATTACGTATCGTGAAATAGATTGAAAACTTGCGCCTGTATTTAATGTATAAAGATTTTGGCATAGTCTGGAATTAAGAGTGCCATAAAAGAAGCGGTTATTGAAAACAGAATCACGGGCGACTGCGAAGTGCAGTTAATTTGTAAATTTACTACCCGCATCGCTGAATTGAAGAGGGGTTGTCTCGGCGTTACCTAATCACATAACGGGGTGGGTTAAATTTGATGAATCGGGTGTTTGACATGAAATATGTAAACATTGTACTTCCATTACAGATAATCGCGAGATTCTGGCATGTACATAGATCTTACATTTTCTTGAAACTAGACTAAGTATTATACTTTCTATAATTGGCATCGACCGCACGTTAATCATCACAGTCAATGTTTATTTGTCTGTAACGCCGTGCGTAAGCTGTTTCATTGTTAGACGTAATCTGTCAAAAGCGACGCTTCGGGCACTCGGCATATCTAAGCGGTTTTCTCAGAGGTTAATATCTTAATTCATTAGAATGATCGTGAATTATTTCGTTAGAACGATTTAGAGACGGCGTACGATGAAACGAACGGAAGATATTTTTTCAGTCCACTGCAAAGAATAAATAAATATCGATTCCACTTCACACTAGGTTTCCAAGTTTTCCGTCGAGAATTGCACTCGATATATTTCCATAATTGTCTCTTGTTTGGAAATAGGCGTTTTCGGTGCTAATCAAGCGATTGCAAGGGTGTTTTCAAAAGTAGGAAGAGTGGTAGCTGATACGAATTCTGAAAATCACCAATTCTTTAAGATTCCGGGTTTTCTTCAAATCCCTTGTCGTGTGGCAATCTATTCGCTTTATCCTATAGATGTTCTGTGATGTAAGGATTCAGATGGGAGACAAACTGCATTGAAGATACAGTTCGCTTGGCGATTGGGCTTTTAAACCAGCAACAAATGCTAAAAGCTCATAAAAGGGGATGATGACCCTGAGGTCATATCTGAGTGCAATAAAAGCTACAACTGCAATCTTTACTGCCGCTGGCAAAACGTGTATTATGAAGTGTTCGGCAGTTTTACAATTAATGGAGAATTGCTTCACCAATTTGTTAGAAAGTTTCTATCGATTAGGTGACTTCAAAGTCGTCAAATAAGGCCTGGCTGTTCCTATTTAGGATGGAGGTTGATCATGACTGTTCAGATTTAGAATGGATGTCGAGGCAAAGCTAGCATCTATAGACTCCGGTCTCTATCAAAGTCTGACCTCCAACTCTACTCTTATAATGTCGATTTCATTGCATCGCACAAATAGCAATTTATATTCCAATGACCATATTACAAAAACTACATGTTTGGACCGTTAAAAGAGGAAAGACAAATTCGGACAACGTTAAACTTTTCCTATAAAAGTGCAACGTTATATGACGTCACCTATATCGATAATAATATGAATATTACCGCATTTAAGTGAAGAAAAGGAAAATAATAAATCATGAAAGACACTTTCGGACAACGTTTATAATTTTCCTACAAATGCGCACCGTCATGTGACGTCATCAACACCGAAACTAAATATAAATAGTACCGCGTTTAATTGAAGAAAATGAATAGAAAGGTTAAAAGATGAAAGGTAATTTCGGACAACGTGTGTATCTTCATATAAATGCGCAACGTCATGTGACGTCACCAATGCCATTACTAATATTACCTTATAGAATTATTAAAGAAAAGAAATCCCACTTCTATTCATAATTGAGTTTAAGTTTAAACATATTTCATTCGAGATGAAATGGATAGGTTACAAGTTATTACAACTTAGGTTAAAACCGCTCCAAGAAATGGGAAAGAAAAGATAGTAAGAGAAGAAAGAAATAAAAATTGAATTTGTAAATATTTACATAGATATATACATACATACATACATACATAGGCCCTACAGGCCTACATACATACATACAAACTAAGCATGTTAAGGAAATCGTTTTGTTTGTTTAATGTACATAATTGAGTGTCCCTGAAGGACCTTTCTTAAAACACCAAACTATTATAATAACGCAACGTTGTTCCTTAAACTGTCCCTCCTTGAGGCTCTACGCCCGCTTACATTTTGCTTGAAAAGTTCAAAAGACGCTTCGGTTATTTAAGGCATATTTCAGGTCATCAGACGAGAATCCAATTATCACCCGTGTTACAAATCCTAATGATTGGCCATATGTTCCTGTGATTTGCTGGAATCATTGCTCTGTGCCCGGAGCTTCGAGTTGGCGCCGAGACCAGGACACAATAGTAATTAAAGGTTATGCACGTTTAAAGGTTTCCCCGAACGCAATTGCTTCGGCTAGGGGTCAAAGCGATGCATACCAAACAGACAACACCAAGGAAAATAATTATTTTGTCAACATAGAACCGACGTTTTGGTGACGAGCAGAGAGGTTGGAGGAAATCCCGTGCCACCTTGTTTCCGCCGGTATTATACGAGACCTCATCAAGACGTCCGGCAATAAACGCTGTGTTTTCGTTTCCCAGTTACTGATTCTCCTGTGTCGAATCTTTATGCAACCTGAAAACATTAGTATAAGAAGACGACTCCATTTAGACGCTATAGAAGATTTACTCCAATTATCTCTATTTCGTTTTTTCCTCTTTCGACACCGACTCCGGAATAGGCGGAACATGCTGGTTTGTCACACATTTATTTCCGAATGAAGTCCATTGTTGGAGATCGGAATTGTCGGGTCGATTTCCGATAGGACTTTCCGTAAGAACGACCCGTATTATCGCGGAAGAAGACAATTACTTCAGTTGTTTGACCCGTATTCATGCGCGCTACATACCACTCCCCTATACTTCCGGCCACGTATAATTACACACGCGAATAGAACGAAAATTTAAATTATTCGTTAAATTGGGTATCTAGATGCCATCCACTCACAAGCTTTTATTGAGAGAGTTGACGAACATTTTAGACTGAGTCGTAAAAGAAAATCTTAGAAAAAAACTCTGGCACTAGTGCAACGAAAGGCAGTGTCAGGAATGGGATTAGATTATCATGACGAAACATGCATTAATTTCACAAAAACAACATTAAGTAATCTTCCGGTGACACTTTCGCAGGATTAAGCAGAGTTCGTAAAAATGGCATGAAGGGTTTGTACAAAACACGGACGGGTAATCACTATTTCTGAAAATGGCACGACAGCGAAAGAGAAAAAACACTATTATTATGTTCCTAATGGTGTCTAAACATTGAATAATAGTTGAATTAATGCAAATGACACCGTATCGCATGTTGTTGCAAGCCTCGCAACCCGGGACACATTTGTCTTCCATTAATGTAGTTGATGAATGATAAAGAACATTACTGTACGTTGCTGTGAGCATATCACACCATCAGAATGTTCAATGATAAATACTTCTAACATAACGTCTTTACGTATGATGGATAAGAAGCATCGATTGGAGAATAAGCTCAATCATAAAGCCTCTAGTGAAGTCAACAGAAATAGAATAAAGCCATTGAGACAAGAGCAAGGCAGTGAGACATAA
Source organism: Lepetodrilus tevnianus (assembly GCA_032361465.1). NCBI lineage: Eukaryota > Metazoa > Mollusca > Gastropoda > Lepetellida > Lepetodrilidae > Lepetodrilus > Lepetodrilus tevnianus. The sequence continues at coordinate 1,854 of JAUTBX010105977.1, read as the reverse complement.
TAAAGCCATACAGATAGAGAGATATGACCAGATTTGACTACTTTTAGAAAGAACATTTCAACAATTACATCAATATGTGTCAGAGGGTTCATATTAAGGACTAAGATGATGATGATGATGATGATGATGATGAATTCTGATTCTGCTTCTACTGCTGCTGCTGCTGCTGATGGTGGTGGTGGTGATGATGACGATGATGATGCTGACGACCTGATGACGGTGATGACGATGACGGTGAATGATGATGATGATGATGATAAATATGATTGCTGCTGCTGCTGCTGCTGCGGCTGCTGATGATGATGACAGCAAACAACAACTATTATTACAACATATTCACGTTTACGCATACGGGCACACACGAACACACACATTCATAAGTTACAGAGAGAAGAAATACGTATCTATTACTAGGAAATTAACATACCATTGGTGGCAACTGCTCTACAGGCTGCTGACCTCGCATGTCGAAATCTTCATATCATAGAATATACATGTACCTGCCATTAATTTCCAACTCGAAACTGTAATCTGCTGTGCTATCACACTTGAGTTACTCTTAAAGCAGTTACCTTGGATTTTATTTGCAAGAACATTTAATATATTTTGTACAATAACGTAAGTTACGTGCAGATGATAAATTGTCTATTTCCATGTAATGGCGCCAAATCCACAGTAGGTATGCTTATAGCACTGACTCAAGATGTATTGTTTTACAAAGATGATATACTGTTGTATTGATTAGTATGGTGGTAATAATAGGATGACATTGCAGTTCATTAAGACAGTGTCATGCGGCACGTTCTCCTACTGGGACATCACAGAAGGATATACTTTACGTTGCTCATTTAAGGAAGTAGTATGAGTCCATCACAGTTATTGCACAATTTATTTCCATGCGACAGTTGGGCCTGAATAATTTATTAAGGAACCAAACAACAGATTTCGCAAATCTAGGTTGAATAATTCTCGTTGGCACGGGACATAACTTCGAATTATACTGTAATTCGAATATAGGGGTCGCTTCACACGGTCTGGTGGCTCTCTTGAAATGGAGGCGAAATGAGGTAGACGATGGAAGCTGAGCACGAACCTCTATCTAACCAAGTGGAAATAATGGCCGTTTGGGAGGCTGGATAATTCAAGCAATGTGCACGTTTATAGACGGTGATTTAAATTAGTTCTTCGAGACCGGCGTGATACGTATTGTAATCATATATCCCAGTAAATTCTCCCAGTATTTTCCTCAAGCAGGTACTAGCTGAGAGGGGTATCAGTATCAGAATGGTAGAAATCAAGATCAGGTAACTGTGGTGTGTCTGTCATTACACAAGTGAACGTATTACAGAGCATCTAGGTGGGCCGTCCATGGAGCCAATTGTTCGTGTAATGCATGTGGTGATTAACGGTGATAACAGTAGATGGCTGTATATTGAGGTGTCGCTATAAACTGTAATGATATACTAGTACACGGACTGAATAATGAGGTAGTCACAACTTACGACTGTTTGCAATACCCGTAGCAGAGGTCTTGAAAACAACGCTGATTTAATGGAGCAGTTATTTACCATGAAGAAAATGTTAGAACGTACACCTGTATATGAACTTTTTGTACATACTGACATTATCCGTAATCGAAGTCGTTTTACACACCAAAATATTCACCGTAGATGGTTTTACATTGGTGTCATATTTCATTATGTGTGTGTGTGTGTGTGTATACTATACTAGTGTATATATATATATATATATATGTATATGTGTGTGTGTGTGTGTGTGTGTGTGTGTGTTTGTGTGTGTATATGTGTGTGTGTGTGTGTGTGTGTGTGTGTGTGTGTGTGTGTGTGTGTGTGT
>JAUTBX010105866.1:0-11824 GCA_032361465.1 Lepetodrilus tevnianus | reverse complement strand
CTCGTTATCTCTCCTTTGACCGGCACATAACCGCGAGATTGTCGTGAGTCGGCAATCCATTCGTTATAATCTATGGTGCCATGAACTATCTGTTAATTATTGGCCTATTTAGTAATATCGTATCATTATCGGACAGTTTTTAAAAAGAGCTTGCATCATATAATAAGTCTACTATAGTGCGGATTTAACTGAGAAACGTGTTTCAGCCAATAATTTACGCAGACTACTGACGTCAACATGATTAAGGATGTATTTTACTTGTACGGTCCTAACATCGTCTTGCAAGAACTTGAAGGCACACATGCTAGCTGAGCTCGAGATTGCTCTTACACACCACCTACTAACAGCTCATAGAATGTCAGCATAGTACATCCATTCAGCAGTGGAATTAATAAACTGGATTGATCGCCCCGTGAGGCAGGATCAGGTATAGAGGATGCTGCTGACCATAGTTGTATAATATGTATGGGTCAAGGGAAAGGCCTACCCGTAAGTATAACAGTTTCTTATGGTCAGTAGGGAATGCTTAGAATAATCATCGAACCAAGTCTATGCATGCATGGCCTCTTCACTTCTGTCTGTTGCCAAAGTAGGCCTATACTAGACCTATTGTTATAAAAGAAATATTATGAGGATTAGAATACGGTATTCTTATAGTTATAAGGTAAGGTTCCAGATACGTAGTCCACGGTTCCAAGCTTATCAATGCTGTATACTCCATCTGGAATCGCGGTGACAGGTCTACATGTAGTAGGCCTATTCAACTCCAATACTTATTATATTTGAATGAATAGAATTTTTAAAATATCTGCTGAATACCCAACGGTAATATTAACTATCATTTTAACTGTGTTACGTCATATGAATTGATTATGTAGCCTATTTCGATTGTTGTATTGAAAACTGCTCTTTGCTTAAAATTAATGGATTTGTTATATTTCCATACAATAGGGCCTACATTATTTTAATTAAAAAAAATATTTATTATACATATTTGTATATCGCAAACGTTGGCCTATTTAGTTAAACTATACAACAGGTAGCCTATATGAAAATTATCGTACGTAAATTCTGCAGAATGTTTCCCTCTTTACCAACATCTTCATAGGCATACTATGATATATGCATGCATGTAGGTCTACTGTTAATAATGAATGAACATTAAATTCGTATTCTGTGATTGGGATCAAGATTCATTACACGCTACCTGAAAGAGACATAGGCCTAAGTCGAAAAACAATCTATTCTGGTCAGATACCATAATGGCCAAAATATTAATTATTTTAACGTCGTTTCTGAGATGTGTTTGGTAGCTATAGTGACGCTTGCTCCATCCTTGATAGATCATGTGATGCACATCTACAGCTAGACAGCGTTCATGAGCTCTGATTGCTTTGAAATAATCAACAATTTACACTCATAGGTTATTGAATTATTCAAGGGAAGTAGCCTAGCTGTAGCTACATAGTTAAATAGCTTAGAGGTATATTGGAAATGTGCATGTAAAATCGTCTTCGAAATAGGCCTACAATAGCCAGGATAGCCTAAATAGCCAGGCTAACTATGCTATTCACGGCTAGTTATACAATGTCAATACAGTTCCTGAGTCTTTCCTGTGTCGGCGTGTTGGGAATAATTAGCAACGTACGTAGCGTTAGGAAATAAATTCTGATTTATGACTGCTTCTGTACACTCCATGTGAAGAGCTCGACCGCAGCCAGACCACTCCAATGACTGCCTATATATAAGTCGCCGGCCACACAGGCTCACAGCAAGTGGAATTTCACAGTGTGTAGCAAGTCCCTTAGTCCGCAGACGATCATTTCTCATCCATTCCTAGTCCAGGCTAGAGGCTACAATCGACGATAATTGAATTTTCTCATTATTGATCGTTTCCCGCCGTTTTCTTGAGGTCGTCTGCTCTCCAAGAGTCGGTGTTACATCTGCCGTGTGACGACAACCCGCCTGCAGTGCCACAGCTGATCTCAGTTCCTGTCGTATAGGACGGTTCCATTCATTGACACCTCCAGGCCGGATTTTGTTACATTCCGTTCGTGAACATGTCGGTAAGTGTCGCGTGACTATAGGTTCTATCCTATACTTTACAGTATGTACACGAACATCAGCAGATATAGGGACCCGCCAAGGAAGCGTCACGCTTCGCGTCCAAGCTGTCTTATCAAATTAATATTTAATCACGTTAATCTGATAATCAGGCGTATTTGTTATATAGATTACTGTAGGAGCTATATGTTTATTATTAGATAGATTTAATGAAAGTCAACACTGAATAGGAATGTACTATATCGTATATAGGGCCTATGCAAACTGTTATCATTTATAACAATAAGGTCACTCTTTAGTTTCATGTCCGTAGTTTAACGATTGGTTTAAGACACAATATAGATTGCCGTCAAATATTGTGAAATACATGTAAAATACATGTGAAATACATAATACATACTCATGTAGGCCTATTCTGAAATAGAATTACTAATGTAGCGGTTTTCATTTAAATTATAATAACGTATATTAAACCTATCCATTTAATCTTGAATATGTTTACACTAAACTACGAACGTACGTAGTCGAAAAATTGTCAAATTGACATTTTGGTGAAAATTAAGAATAGCGAATAGAACCCTAGTTGAGTTGCATGTCAATGTCTAATACAATTTCCGTTTTTACTACACCAGTACGATGAAATAGCCACCTTACCCAAAGTAAGTAGACCTACAGGCTTTTGGTCGGCATATAGCTGATCCTCTGTACTGCATATTTCTGGATTCTTCTATCAACTATAACTTACTCTAGATGATAAAACTGTACTTATGCACGACTCTCCTTCGCTTTCTCTCTCGTTCTCGCTCTCTAGATAAAGTGTACTTTTGAAATTAGTTTAGTTTGATATTTCTCTACCCGATGGCCATCCTCGAAACACTTAAATATTATACGGAGGTTAAGTGTAGTCATAAATGGCTGGGGTTTCTAGGGTGTCTGAACTAACATTTTCCCAAAGACGAATACCGACCAACATGTCACAATAGAAATCGTTCCCCGCGTTTATAAAGAGACACGACATGCGAACGGTACCAATGGCAAAGAACAGTGGTATAGTAGGCCTACTCCGTGTTTAAACATATTTTATTGACCAAAAATGTCATGAGATTGTGCCGGAGCGTATTCGATTCAACACTCAACTACTACCCTAGGGTGACGGTCGCTTGATGAAATTAGCCAATGAGGGTACTCGTATCATCATTAATGTTTGGTCATTGGCGAATTTCATCACCCTCGGGTTGGTCGTAAGTTTGAAACGAATACCCTCTTATACTAGAGTCATACACAACGTCACGATGTATTGAACCTCGCTAATACTAACTTATAGTTATATCTAATCTCACCTCCAACTAACATTGTATCTCTAGTTGGTATCACCATATAATCTATCATCTATGATCAAACATAAACAGCTATCTAACATATTAATTATATGACCTTTAACCGCATATGCACCTATCTTCTGGGTTTCTATCTGTCCACTTTATACCCGCTTTCTATCCTATAACATGGACTACTACGATTCCAATAGTCCTTTATATCCTACTATTGAATTGTATTAGTATTGTATGTTCTCTATGTCAATATAATTTGAATTTTGAGAATAAAACTACATGTATTTGATTTGATTTGATTTGATAGAATCGTCATCCTTTTTTTGAGGAGGCACATTTGCAAACATGGACCGAAACTAAATGAATCATGTGACACACCAGCTAATTATTGTAATCAATCAAGATTCGGTGCCTGAGTAATTCTATCCACATCACTTCATCAGTTGGTTGTACCCGTGTATACACTACAAGCCGTGGTCTCGGTGAACTCAGATATGAATCAGGTAAAAACAATACTGTTTCATACCAGTTGCCTGAGTGCGAACAGATGGCGGTATGGATAGCGCACCCAGGTATTATATCAATATCAAACAAAGGATCAATAAACTCTCAATAACTATATTGGTTCTCTACAAGTTAGTTCTTGTATTTCTAATCGTTTAGGTCAAGCGAAGTATGTGAACATCGTAATTGCTTTTAGAATCTTCGGTGCGTATGTGTGGAACTGCTGGAGTTATAATTGCATTATAGTTTCCCTCAATCAGTGTAATAGTATAAGCAATGTAATAGACTATAAGCAATGTAATAGACTATAAGCAATGTAATAGACTATAAGCAATGTGTACGTATAGACTATATAAGCAATGCAGGTCTAAACGTATTGTTTTGTCCGCCGGATATCGAAAATAATTGCGGTAATATCATCGCGGTCAATATAAATACTGCCTATTATAGATAGTATATACTATCGTATTTTTTCAATTACTGAATTCATCGATTATTTATATCTAATCTGATCCACCAATGTTATCATATTTTAAAGAATACTTTGTCCATACGAATGTCCATGCGAATACATTGGAAGTGTTAACGTAAACTGCACACGATAAACTATCCGTAGCGTTTCCCGTCGGGAAGTGTTCATATTTACCTGCTTCATATACCGCACTTTACAGATACATGTTTCCACGCGAATTAGCTGAATTACAGTTATTAGGAATACAGAAGCGGTGTAAACTTTGAAATAATTGGCACTATCAGATGAATACCGTGGCATGCCGTTTACCGTAAATCAATAAAAAGGTTTTTGACCGTAATAAAGGCGATAATGCACGATGCTTATTCCAAATAAAGTGAATATGATTTGCATTTGTAACTGAACATTAGTCATGTATACGACCATAGACATCTGTCACTATATCCCTTTAAGATAGCCACTCCGATGGAAATTACGGAGCGGTCATGTACTTTGCACTCTGAAATATTCCTTCTAATGCCAGACTGAAGTAAACGCTCCGTAACGTGGAGAAACTGTGAATATCTCCGCCGACAAGTATCGCCATTATGTTAGTATTGATTAGTGGAACATGGACACATTCAATTGCTGACTGGAGGAAGACATGAAAATGGAATAAAAGCGTGATAAACACGTTGATAAGCTTCGCTGTCGTCCCTCGGCCCTGACCAGAATAGATGTTCGCATGCCTCCACCCATGTACATTGATTCGTACGTCAATCGTGGATCGACAGTTGGCCAACATCGCTAATTAGTGGAATGTCATCCTTTGAACAAATGTCTACAATAGCTAAAAGCAGACGTTTCTTTTATTAGGCTTTTGGCAAACATAGGGAGAAGGGACAACGCTTTCTGAAGCTTCAAAACAGTGTGTTCGTCATCCGTCTTGCCTGCATGGGTATTACCCGGCGGTGTGATACTCTCTCATATAATCTGATGTCACCATAAGTGTTCAATTTCAAATTCAGACAATTGCGTTATTCTCTCCATATCATTATGTGTTGGTCTTCATAATAAATCTCTGTACAAACACAACCCAACGCTTACACCAAAGACAACTGTAGTACTTCCAGTGGCAACGTTTTCACATAATTGGAAATGAAGAGCTTCATTTGTTACATCTTGGTTTTGGATTTAAGACCATCTATGATCTATCATACTATAAAACACATTATGTGGTAGTGGTACGTTTAATAAATAATGATGATCCTTTATGATGATGATAATAATAGTTATGTAGTAGCACGGCCTACTAGTAAATGTCAATAACAAAAAATCCCCTTTGGCAGATTTTGCACACTGTGGGTTACTTTCCCCCCCTCTGTTGATGACTTCCACTGCTCGGGTTCCTATCTGCGGGATGGACCCAATGCACTACCACACCCAGAAGCAAGTGCTTGTTTACATTCAGAGCCAGCCTTTCTGCTGGAGGCGACCGAGTCTGCCCTAAAGTCGTCATTTGTTTAGTCCAGGACATTGACACGTGTAACGTTCAACATCTGTGACCTCTGAATGATGACCGTGCTATAAGCACATAAGCTGAACAATTCTGTAAATTCAAAAGGCTCGTATACACTAATCGTACTTGTCAGTCAATTTTGTCAAATAAAAGTTGTCAGTGTGGGCAAGACCTATTTAATAAATATCCATTCAGGGGCCATGTTCCCGAAGACATCGTATACATAACGACATCGTTAAGCCTTCTTGGACGAATTGATGATCCAGAAAGAGTCAAATGTTCCTCCACCAAGGCTTAACGATGTCGTTACGTGTACGATAGCTTCGTGAACATGGCCCCAGCCTGGTAAAAGTAATTTTCTGCTTCTTGCATTATGTGCAGTATTAGATAATTATAACAATTAGTATGGAAATGTGTGATAGTGTTGCTAGATCAGTGAGTTCTAGCTGCAATTTTCTGTTGTCCATCGACTGAAACTGATATATGCTATGGAGTATTCAAATGTACGGACCATTTTTGCACTAAGGACGTCCTACATATATATATATAATTACAGACGCAGCATGTAACCATATAGAATTACAATATGTGCAGTGACTTCACTTGGCACATTGCTTTATGTTCAGAATGTTTCTATACTAATAACAACTTTCTAATACGTCATGTTTATGTTTCGAGCCAATAACATGTTCGGCTATTTCCGTGATATTCCCGCGGCCTCTGTCATTATGGGTCGTTAGCTTGTGTGCAGCTAGTGTATGTGTTCATGGAACATACGTACACGTACGTCCTGTCTTTGTAATGTCTCTCTAATGTAATGTAATGTAATGTAATAGTGATGCGTCATGTTCGTGTGAAGTCCATTTTTACAATGATGTTTCACTTATGTTATATGCGTCATATGTCTATCGAATCTATCTACTGACTTATGTCTGTGTGAAGAATCTATGCAATGTTTTACTAACACGCCATGCACGTGTTTTACGTATCTCTCCAATGAAGTTTCCCTGGCTGCCTCTTGTATTACGAATGTGTCAATGTCTGTGTGTCTGTGCCAGTTTTAAAAGATGAATGTTTCCAATGATTTCTGGTTTTATTTCTCACTAATAATGTGTCATGTCTTGTGTGTAACAACTCCCTCCATTTGATTTTCAAAGATTACTAATGCGTCAGATCTTTATAATGGCTTGCGTCTGTACATGTATAACATATAATTATTTGCTATGGTGACATTTCGAATGTGTCTTATATCAGCAGGAAGTGAGTCTCACCAATTATGTTTTTGATTTCTTATTCACAGGAGAGCGAAGTCCTGAAGAAGTACTCTGAGTCTCAGATTAGAGGTATGAGCATTACATTTTTAGTTAGTTTTCAGTAGAAATGCATTCTGCATTTATTAGACAAATATTGAATTAAACGCCAAGTTTCGATTTAGCTAAATTCCGTATGCAACGGAATGTTGTCCTTGGAGGTACAGGACATTGTATACTTTTCTAATAAACCTTGCCCCGCGATTACGAAACTTTTATCAGTACATTGTTCATAAATCATTTTGAACTTGAGCATTAAATTGTACTCAAATTCCGTAATTTCAGGGCCTGATCACATTGTGTACAGCTGATAATCAATAGGAGTACATATAGTTATAAGTACATAAGTAGCTACATCAGAAACATATGGAGATGTCTATAGGACTATAGTATGTATTATGTTGGTGCAGGTTCATACGAGATCGTGTCAGGTATATATGGCGATGTTGTAAGACTGTGTTATATCGATGACATTTCCCTACATAAGATGTTAGAGCTAGGAGTCTATGGGAGATAGCTTTCCTTACTACCAGGTGACGAAAACTAGTGGCATTGCTAGCTGAGAGGAAGAAATACATAACGTCATATTGCCTTAAGGCCCACGAGTAACCTCGTTATTCCAGGTCGACCTTTCACTCCTTCGCATTCAGTTTCCCTGAGAGGAGCAGACCCAGAACATTGACACAGCTCCCTAGCAGTGACCATCTGGCTAGGAACTGGTGTAGCTCTTCGCGAAGGATTCATGAAACCGGAAATAGAACTATATCACGTCGCCCACTGCCATTACATGGTTGTCTCACATTTTGAAAAGTGCCGAATTGTGGTTAGGTGATAGTGCCATGTAGACCAACATCCGCAATTAATATATTTCCATACAATTATCAGAAAATATCGGAACCGTGGTCTTCATGCTAAAGAACCTTCCATTCATTGATGTCTATCCGTTCTCATCTGAATATACCCCATTTCAGAACGTTAACAGTTGTGAAGGTTCCATGTACTTGTAAGAACGATTGTCGCGAATAGTCTGGTGAAGAACATTGAAATGCATTGGCCGACGGATTTCTGAATCTCCAGTGAAATTAGTAGAATGCACACTGAGTGAAAGTTTGACCCTTGACTAGAATTCACGCAGCATCTGTGAAGTGACCTTACTGACGCTATTACAATACGTCTAGACGCCCATTATACCCTGGGGACAGTAGTGCAGCCTGTTCATTGTCACTGTTGCAATGTCTGGAGTGTATCCACCTGTGTTTTATCCAGAGCTACGGGAGGCCTTCCGGATGTTCGACAGGGACGGTGACGGCTCCATCTCAACCGACGAGCTGGGAACCGCCATGAAAAATCTGGGGCAGTTTCCCTCTTCCGACGAGCTCAAGACGATGATCGCCGATATTGACATCGACGGTAAGCAATGAGTCTGTATATTAGTGTCGGGTAGATGTACAAAGTAGTGCAATCCACCATATGCATTCCATCTGAAATAGAACCCTGTACGAAAAATAACCAGGGCCATGCTCCCGAAGCTATCGTATACATAACGACATCGTTAAGTCTTCGTGGAGGAACATTTGATGATCCAGAAAGAGTCAAATGTTCCTCCACCAAGGCTTAAAACGATGTCGTTGCGTGTACGATAGCTTCAGGAACATGGACCCGGGTGTTATACGTGTTGTCGGAGTGTTGGTTAAGAACAGGTGAGTGTGGTGGGGATTGGGAGATGGGTGGCCGAGTGGATCCGGGGATAGATGGCAGGCAGATGTGTCGAGGGAGAAGATTATTAGTGGCATTTCCATAGCATAGGACCACTTCCGTTTTGTATCAAGAATAGATATTATCGACTAAAATTAGTCTAAATGGAGTTCTTATATCGTAGCTATAGTTTTGATATAATATGCATCTGAACATAATGATCAAATATTAATATCGATCGACATCAAAAGAAAACAGGCAAACACAACATTAAACGTTAATATTTGGTAAATAGAGAAACCAATCCACTCACGATTGTATTATATTGATTTTGCTACACAACTACTTCTTCAGTTAATAGTTCCAGAGGTTTTATGGTGCAGTGCTTTGTAGAAATTACATCAGGGGTGCGATGTAAGCGGCTTCCCAAATACGTCACTGTCTCAAGTCGCATGAATCGTACACGGGACAGCGAACCAGTTTAGCTAAGCGGCTTACTCAGCCATGTGCATCAATTTACAGCATACCAGGTTAACATTGTTGAATTCCATCTCGGTCATCTTTGTCTGAAGGTGACGGCACATTCACGTTCGAGGAGTTCGTGCAGGTGATGGCGAATATGGGCGGGATCAGTAGCGGGCAGACTGAGAAGGACGAGGAGGAGGAACTCAGACAGGCCTTCACGGTAAGGACCGTACTTCCTTGTCTGGGTCTTGTCATTCGTTCGTACTGTCGTCCGTCCTGCTAGTTACCGTATCTCATGCAAGTCCTTCATATGCTGTACATATAGTCTACTAGGTCATATACCAATAGAGGTATTAGTTCAACGTGGACACTTCAACGTACAAGGTCCTCCCTGCTAAAGTATCCTCTGGTTCCAGTCGTATAATTTGTAGTCACTATCAGTATCAGCATGTATCGCCCAGTCATAGATTAAGACTATTTTATTCCGAGCTCTCCTGTAACTCTAAGGTAACACATAATGCTTTGTTAGTAATCCATGGTATAGGTATTAGTAACGACCACCGTTCGTACGGGACATCCTTGGTCTGTCATTACCAGCAGGATCTCGCAGGTTTACTGCAACAGTCAGTGCTAGGGATGTTGCGGGGTTTCTCATGCCATATACTATAAACTGACAACCCATGCGTACGTGTGTATACTTATGTGTGTGTTTGTGTTTGTTTAATGTACATGAGACTGGTGTCACTTGCAGGTGTTTGACAAGTCTAGGTGTGGGTACATCACGGCCTCGGACCTTAGGGCGGTGCTGCAGTGTATGGGGGAGGACCTCACGGAGGAGGAAAGTAAGCATCGCCATAGCTACTGCAGCTGTATGTTCACTCACACCGCCACCAATAGCGGATCAGTGTTAAATGTCCTTCTAATTCCATTAGAAACATTCCATTTGGTGGGTTTTTTCGAGAATAAATTGAATATTGAATTGACAAGACCGGAATACCGGAAGACTCCTAGAAAAAGACAAGACACATCGCCAAAATATGTTCCCATTGGAAACATTCACTATATACCATGTAGCTTGGCTGTGCTGTAAAATGGATGAATCTGGTTTCAGTTGATGACATGATTGCTGAGGTGGACATCAATGGGGATGGGCGGATAGACTTTGAAGGTAAGCGTTGATGACACACAGACAGACAGTAAATCAAAGGTAAATGATGGTGACGGACGGAAAATAATGGAAATAATAGTTTAATGTCATTATAATAGACATTGAAGTCTTCGCCATTAGTTGTTTCTTGTTGGTGTAGACCATTTTAGGTAATCTGTGTTCGAAATAGCATATTTTCAGCGAAGACTGTTAACGTGTTAAAGCCTTGCACGCCCGCATGTCGTGTTGCTTTTAAATATGTATAGGCCTCTAGATAGCCAACATATGAGGACATACAGTATTCATATTCATTCTCAGACTTACCATCCCTCATGCATGGCAGTGCAGTACTGGTAATCTGTACGTGTTTATGATTACAGAGTTCATAGCGTGTATGAAGGAAGAAGGCAAGGCCGAGGGAAGCTAAATTCGACAGTCACTCATCTTACCCTCATTACATCATGGACACTTTGATTTAGAATGCATTTCAATTTTAATTTTCTTAAAATATCGTTTACTCTATATTGGATCGTATTGCTCGTGTTTCAAATACGTTACTGTATATTTTCGTTGTCCATATGACTAATAAAAGTGTTTACTGAAAGCTAAAGTAATATTCACGTAGAACAAAAGGGGGCCTGTATACCGAAATAAAAAGAACATTATTTTGTTCGACTCTGAAAAAACATTTCCATTCCATTAGTTTAAAATTAGCCTTTAATATTTTCATACGATGTTTACGTTTCCTGGAACCAATTATGCTATTTGTTATCAAACCCAGCTCCCAAATTTACCCCTACACATCATGGCACATGCTTATACATTTGTTTTGTAGTGTACACTGTAGAGATGTATGGTCTTGATTTGCGCACACGTGATATTTTCTCCACGCGCCTCTTTTTCCATATTTGTTAAAGTTTATATTTGGATGTCGATGGATTACCCTGACTACATGGTATAAATATATCGTACAAATAAGTCCTATTGCCTTGTGTTGTATTTATTCTAATCAAATGTAATATTAACTCTCTCCATGCTGGTGGCAACCGGATATGCAATATAGAGCTGTACCGGTGAGTAAACCAGCATGGGTACATGGTTAATTGCCAAACCGATCGGTCCCTGCAAAAAACAATGATCGTACTTTGGTACTGCGCATAATCTACGATGGCATTGTACAGGTATTACAAACGACATACATAGTACATAACCCATAGAGCTCTTGTCGCAAGTTGGTTAGTTGGTTGATTTGGGGTTTAACGTCACTTTCTAGAATCTTTCACTAATATCATGACTTGCATGCATATGTACTGCTTGACTAGTCTGGATTTCCACCAG
>JAUTBX010105755.1:0-11824 GCA_032361465.1 Lepetodrilus tevnianus | reverse complement strand
GTAACGGCATCGATTTCGTCACATATGTAGTGTGATGTCACTACAGACAGTTGACATAACCGTCGGCACATTATGACTCGAAAACAATCAAATAATATGGCCCGGAGTTTAGGAGAAACACCTTAGTAACGGGCTGTATGACAAAATATTGAAGAGAAGTGTTATGTTATGCATCATTACAGTTGCTACTGATTTTTTATATTCAAACCAACTCTGTTCACCCATGTAGCCTGAAACCTCTCAGTGCATGTGTAGAACCGTCAAATATTGATTGATTTATTTTTAAAACTCCATTGCATCCTCCATTTGTGAGCTTTTTAACTATTCTTTCCACAATTTCATCTGCAGGCAGTATGGCAAGAACTTCATGGTAACATTCAACGACGTCGGCAAGCGGCCGCCCACGTTTGCCGACGCCTCACTGGTTGCCAATGCCATGTTGGAGTCTGGCTACCAGCATGACCACGGCACCATGCTCTTCAACGTCTTCAGGTACGTCCTCGTGCATTCACAGACCTTGGGACGGGTGGTAGAGCAATGGTAGACTGTTGGACTTCGGAGTTAAAGGGCCCTGGAAGCCCGACATCAATGTTACCTTTTCAACCGAAAACAATAAAATGTCAGATTCATACACTGTTATTTCTAGTCCTTGTCAACGGCGTTGTGGGGGGGGAATAAATATTTTTATTAGTAGGCCCTATCCATATTTGTACGATTTTAATTTAATAAAAAAAAATTTTAATAATTTTTTTTATTTTATTATATAAATTATTATTATTACCTTAAAATTTTGGATTATGTCCATTTTGCATATTTGAAAGGAAGTTTTTACTAAATATTGTTTCTGGAGTTTTTAACAAGGACATCAATTCCTGCCTTTCAGGACGGTCGTATCCTACACGACAACCGCACTGCCTCTGTACTCGCTGGATGTGGTCAACAAGTCCGAGAAGCTGAACGTATACGACAGCCTGGACGAGGAGGTCGTGAGGTCTTACAACGAGTTCGCACTGGCCAGCCTCCTTTACTACGCCATGAAGGAAGGTGCATGCAGTGAGCAGAGCTCCAGAATGACTTCCATGGATGCCGCCAGTAAAAACGCTGGTACGTCAATTTCTCCGCCAGACGCCAGATAACTTTATGTAATTGGGGCAGGTGTGACAAGACTTGTGACTAGGTTCTGCAAGTTTTTACATGCTGTAATTATGATGATTTGATTCATCATTTTACAATGGGGCACAGAATAAACAGAAATTATCCTTGTGAAGCATTCTTAAAAAACGTGTGATGACTGCATATACGCTCGGACCCATTACTAAGGTTTTCATAAAATTGCCAATTTCACATGAATTGCGTATTCTATTGTATGATAATTCAAAATTGTATTAACACCAGAAGTATCCACACTCCTTTTGTAACAGTTCTTAAACATATTCAATTAGCATTCAAGACATCCCTTTTGTTTCCGTATACTCCTCTTGTATGAAGTTGCCATCCATGCGGACAATAACTTTCATATTAATTATTGGTAGCAACTACAAATGGCGCCCATCTTTTTTCAGGTGAAATGATTGACAAGCTGAGTTTGTTGTACAACAGGACAAGACAGGCCGTCATCACTAGGGAATTGATTGAAATCATCTCAGGAGCAGCCGCACTTTAATAGACATTAATATTTAGATCGGTGCATTTGTACATAAATGAAAATTCACAGTGAGGCCCAATCACAAGCTTCGAGGTCAGCGAGGACTCGGGTTAATTCCTGTCCACCGCGATGCACAGAAAAGCAGTTATATGTATTAGAAATTGTGTGTGTGCGGAACTATGTTGATGCCAAAGGCTGTTGTAATTTATGCGACAAACTTTGTTTTCAAGCCAAATCGTGTAGTTTTCAACGACCTCACTATTAAAATATCTGATATAGTGGTGCTTCTTGTTTTTTACTATTGGCGAAACAACACGACAGTTTTAATTGGTTATGGTGCAGATATATCCATGTTCATACCGGCTCTCCAAGACATCTTGGTCTGTTGGTACCAGCCAGCGCTTGTAGGTTTACTGCAATATTCAGTGCTACAGATGTTGTGGGTTTTCTCCTGCCCTAAACTGACAAGTGAAAGAATGTTAAAAGCGACTAAACCCCAATATTAAAAGAAAAATTATCAAAATCCAAGGCATCATGTACATGCACTGTATTATATATCGTAGACATTAGTGAGATGAACTATGGTAATAGGGACCATAAGTTGACACGAGATAGCCTGAGATTCATTCAATATCTGCGAACAAATGGGTCAAACACCTAAATGCGCTACACATTTGAAGACATTCCATTGTGACCTCACATGAAAAGTCACTATTCAGATGTCATTCATAGCAACCGTCAAATTTCTTCATATCAACGGAAATGATACCCGACGAGACTTACTGTCCCTATACATGTACTATTACTGTACAGCAATGTCACTTGTTTTGTTTGATTGTATATTGTCGACAATCACTTGGGCAAAATTGTTTAGCGACGCTTCAGTAGAATATAAATTAGAATGAAGCGGTCATAAAATATTACAAAAATGGACCATGATGCATGTTACCTACAAAGATGCACGCCATACAAAATGTTTCGAATCTATTATGTGCAATGATCAAGTACATTTGATGCGTTGGTCAATCATTATGTGGGACTCGCAAAATGAAAATAGACGTAGCTAGGCAACCAATATATTACTGGTGTCCAATATTAAACATACAATCACTAGTTTTCAATATTTTCATATTTTTTATTTAATTTTTGTATACGTGACTTTAAAAATATAAGACTGAAACAAAATATGAAAATATTGAAAACCAATGGGACATGCACACACAAAATAAATGTAGCTTGTTGCCCAATATACTTGTGTAGATAAATCAAATGTACATGCATAGTTTCAGGTACAATACGTTTGACCATTTAATTAAATGCTTTATTATGCCCTTGCAGTACCGTGAACTACCCGATACATAATAAACTACCCGATACACAGTAAAGGCTCACATGTAGACTATTCTTGCTATTCTTGTTATTATTCATAACAATATTGTATCTGTCCATGATTGTAGGCATACCATATCTATAGGCAAGATAAACTAACTATAGGCCCTATTCATATCAAAATGTCTTAACACACGTGTCATCTTCACATTCGATGAATACCTGGTATCTTTTTAATGGTGGTTTCAAGCAATTTATATTACAACATGTAGGCTATAATATTAAAATACTCAGATCTATATAAGCATATAGGCCTGTATACATGTATAGCTGCATTATTGTCGGCGAAGGGGTAGGCTACATTTGGGAACATGCATAAAGAGCATATAGGCCTATTCTCCCGACACAGTTATCTTAAGTTGCCGTTGTCATAAAAGAACATGGTATAAAAATAGTAATAGTTATGTATTTTATAATTATATAATAATAATGGATTAATTAATTGTTTGTATTCATCAAATGATTAAAAATATATTTATTAGTAGGCCCTATCCATATCAGTTTAATTAATGATACATATCTAAAATAATTTGTTCCTATTCCATTGTATTCATTTGTTTATCGAGGGTTATAACAAGTATCATCTACATAAATTCCTATCCATCCTTTTAACACCTTGAAGCTTCTATGAATAATGAAGGTAAAATATTATCATAAATCTGTCAGCTTCACATTCCACGACGGCAGAGGGCACTCACCTCATCGTCATCTTCCGGAACTTGCCGAATATGAGAACGACTTCACGGAAATGACCGTAAATTAACGAAGTTTAATGAGGTTATCTTAAACTTTGGAACAGTACATAATATATGCGTTCACACTGCAAATCATTGTAGGTTGATATAACTTTACAGAGATCTTATAGTAGCATTGTTTGTTTATATTTGTATAGCTTTGTTGAAATAACTTCAATACAAACTATTTCACCTAGGCCAATCGAAAAATACTGATCCCGATCTTGTCATTCCGCATTTTATCAACACCCTTCCGGTTTGAAGGCCGGCACTGTCCGCAAGATTAAATTACTACTGCCTGTTTGCCTGCCGAATACCATCAAAATGCCGTATGGCTACGATTCCGTAAGTGTGGCTGTGGACTGAATAATAGTTCATCTTGATCTATGCATTAAAATTCGTTAGAAATCGTGGTACATAACGCCACGAAATCGTCTGGTTTTTGTTGGTTTTGCACGTGTTCGAAGCCGCCATTTTCCGACTAAGACAGCGTGGTTTCCGAAATAGGATCTGCCCTAATTTCCATTTATCTTTGTGTTTCTGATAGAAAGCATTGTCTCGGATACACGCATTACATACTAAACCCGTAGCAATTTATGTTGAGCTCGTTTATAACCACCCGCTTTGCATAACGAGAACAATCTAAAATCTGTCAATGGCGCCCCGTTCAAACACGCTTCTCGTACGTGCTCGAGGAACAAAGTAGTTCTTTATCACTAATTCAATCATAGAAATGCGGTTTTAAACTACTTTTACAATGCACAAACTAACGGTCTGCGATATTTTGCTTCAAAATAATTGTTTCCCATCCGTTCTCTACTGTATTTCTCCTTCGTTTCAATATGTTCCTTGATATTTCTAAAGAGTAATCAGTGACATCTCTCTTTGTCAAGCTCTTCCTTCTAATATATCCTAAGTACATCTGCACCGGCTTTTGCAAAAGTGGTATAATTTTAACGTGTGTTGCAGCCTGTGCTCCACCGTAAGCATCTCGTTTGTCCACTGTTTATAGAAAAGGTTTATGGGTAAGGCCTTTATAAAATAGCTAGATCACAATTTTACTAAGTGATAGGATCATCTCCACACATTAATATTGATCCGTGTAGTGCTTTTACATTTCGGTTTACGATCCGACTTTGTTCCCAAATTCTGGTATTTACCTCGCTTGTGGATTGAATTCTATTTATTTTGTTACTGTTGGTCCTAAATAAGTTATTTCAGAATCAGTAATATTATATTAATTACGTAGCATCAATTGGAAAGTATACAATTTGTAAATACTACAAAGGTGCCATCTATATTTTTAAGGCTTTGCTATATTATCTTTGTATGATTTCTATATTAATGTAAATAACAGTAATTCCTTCTGTACTGCTTGTTGACCGACTGACCTACTTTTTCTTCTAGTAACATCTCTTGACCTACTTTCTGTTTCCATGTAAGACTGAACACTTTTACTTTGTAAGGCTGCTTGGGCTATTTGGGATACATATTGGAAGGATGAATTTGAACTTTAATTTAATTTTCAGTGTCTACATCTTTCAGCCTGACAAACTAACTACTAGGCCTCCAACAATAATACTATTAGTTACCAGCATGATTTCCGGGGTGAAACAGGTTTTTATTTCAGCTTGTAAAAACCTGTACACCCCAGAAATCACACTGGTAACAAATTTATTCAAAATCATAATAGTTCTACACCTTAACCCTCTCCCTGCTGAATGTGAGTTAACTTGCCCACTCACATGCAGAAATAGATAGAACACTTTGATTTTATTCACCAGATTTGTTGATAATCATTCTGAAATGTCTTTTCTAACGTGCCAATCAAGGGGTTTTGCAATGAAGTCACAAGCATTTATATCCCATTATGAGGTCATAACTTATCAGTAGCCAAACCAGGGTGTAACACTTTTCACAAGACTCCTCGACCAAACAAATTACTATAATCTATGCATATTTCAGTATAAAACTCCAGCAATTTCACTGCCAGACATGAGAACTGGTAAGTCTGATAAGTTACTCGTCCTCATACATGTTGGCCAGTGATCGATGATATACATCTTGGAAAACGATATAAAGTAACACGACATGCAGGCGTGCAATGATAACATGTTACCAGTCTTCACTGAAAATAACGAACACTGCATATTTTGGATATACGTTTTCATACGATACAATACGTATCACGATTCACAGGTTGCGATACGATACCGCAATATCTATAGTCTCAAGGGGTGAAAGTAAATGGTTTAAATATACATTATATTGATTGGTATTATATTTATATTAAAGGAGCTGCTGAAATTCTATACTCAAAGTTGCAAGCACATTATAGTGTAATGCTATTAAAATGTCGCACCCACCAGAATACTTCAGTGGATTTACCAAACGTGCAACACGTATAAAAAAAAATGGTGGCACGAAAATATGTATATGTGGTGGGGGGAGGGGGAGTGCTGAATTGACTGAGGTGCAATGTATAGGGAGTGAAACGTCTACCACCCCATATAATATTGCGATGGTGTACAAACTCTTATTCTGACGTAATTTAATGTTGTGGCTATGGACCCTTTAGTCATTTAAAATATCCTAAATATCGCCATCCTTACATTTTATCATTGCATATGGGTGAACAAATTACTTCAGCAACTTTCAAGCAATAAACAAGTGCTTTTAATTTACTCCTTTATCAACGAGTCTTTGCCTCTCTATCCACAGTACGCACCTAGAAAAGCACCCAGTTATGGCCCAAGAGACCCTGAACATGAAACCTACAGGAAGCTGTTTATAGGAGGCCTCAGCTACGAGACGTCCGATGAAAGCCTGAAGAAACACTTCGAACAATGGGGCCAAGTAGTGGACTGTATCATTATGAAAGATCCTGCAACCAAAAGGTGTGTTGTCAGTTAAATAATTTTATCATCATGGTTTTTAATTACCCTCACTCTCTTGTCTGGGTGAAAGATTTCTGCAGTAACATTATGCATTAGTTACTTTTTATCAACAAAATATTAGTGCAAGCTTCAATACACGAAAATTACTTAAAGATGCTTTGTTGTTCTTGCGTCAACTTTTCTGTCTGCAACTTATTTCCTGTTTCATTACAAATGATCGTCGCAAATGGGTGAAAGATTCCCGCAGCGACGTTAAACTCCATATTCACTCACTCACTCATTACAATTAGTGATATTTGCAATGTCAGCAGTTAGCATATTTCGATTTGCAGGTCACGCGGGTTTGGCTTCATCACTTACAAAGAGGCTGCAATGGTTGATGAAGCCCAAGCAAACCGTCCACACAAGATTGATGGGCGGGAAGTAGAGTCTAAGCGGGCGATGCCAAGGGAGGTACGTCTTCCTGTTCACTGCACTGTCGTACTAAAATTACTGCTTTGAATGGTGTTCAGGCAACAACAACAAAAACCCATAGTCTTGATTTTAAAACTTGTAGTTATTGAATGTGACTTTTACTAGATGCCTGTAGTTGTAAAACTGCATATGGGTGAAAGATTCCCACAACTGTCATATACCAAATCCATTGTTTTCACACTAAATATTTGTTAATTTGCTTATAGCAGCTATTTCAATTTTATTAAACATTTCATTTTTTCCTCCAGGAAAGTGGAAACCCAGAAGCCCAGATATCTGTGAACAAAATGTTTATAGGTGGTTTGAAGGACGACACAACCGTAGAACAAGTCAAAGAAGCTTTCAAGGAATTCGGCAAGATAGAAAATGTCAACCTTATCACAGATAAACAAACCGGGAAGCTTAAAGGATTTGGTTTCGTAGAATTTGATGATTACGACTGCGTTGACAAAGCAGTGTGTAAGTATATACAGAACACTCAACATTTTTATTTCAGTTTTACCTTATAAATCTTGCTTGTTGTCATCGTGTATGTGCAAAATTATTATACTGTGTTTTAATACGCAACCTAGACTTGTTAGTTTATTGACAATTTTTATATTACTGTTATTAATTAATGTAAGTGAAAGCATCTTGAAAGCGGCTATAACCCCCAATATAAAAAAAGGCATAATGTTAATATTATTGATTGTTTTTCAGTACGGAAAAGGCACGGATTAAATGGTAAAGATGTGGAAGTGAAGAAGGCTCAAAACAAGGATCAGCAGATGGGTTGGGGCATGCGAGGAGGTGGACGCGGTGGAGGAGGTGGTGGTGGTGGTCGAGGTGGAAGCAGGGGAGGCAAGTCTGCGCATCATGTTTTCACACACCACTAAAAGTGATCAGTTTCAAAGATGATAATTGCTTGATTTTGGATTCTGATCAAATTTATTTCTACCAAAACCTAATGATCAGAGGTTTCCCAATGGGCATGTTTTTATTGTTTGTTTTGTTTTTTAAATAGAAAATAAAACCTGTAATTACGTATAACAACCATCGATGATTCTTTAATGTCCACTATGTCCACTTTTATGCATCTTTATTGAAGAATTTCTACTTAAAAAATGGCATCCTAAAGAGCTGTGTCTATGCCTATACAAATCCATCTAACTCAATGTTCTTCCACTTCAGGTTACAACAATTATGGGGGTGGGGGTTACGGAGACGGATACAACGATGGATATGGTAAGTGAATGCACAGAATCGAACCATAGAAGGTTGGTTGGAGAAATTGTAGCCAATAGTCTTGTATTTCATTGAACATAGCTTTAAATAGAATTAATATTGGTAGCAGTGGTATAATTTTTGGACTTAGGTGCTAAGCATAAATTTTCGTGAAAGTTAGATTCTAATGCAATATTGATAGGATGCTCTATTTGCAGAGTGGCAATGCAGATATCATCCTTGGTTTGTCAGTACCAGCCAGTTTTCACAGGTTTAGTGCAACACTCAGCGCTACGGATGTTGCAGGATTCCTCCTGCTCTAATAGACTGACAAGTATAAGTGAAAGAATCTTGAAATCATCTCTAAACCCCAATTCAAAATAATAAATAAAATGTCTGCTTGTGTTTCAGGATATGGAGGTTACAACCAGGGCTACGGCGGTGGTGGTGCATGGGGCCACAGTGGTGGTGGTGGTGGTGGTGGCGGCTATGACAACTACAGCGGTGGCTATGGCAATCAAGGAGGTTGGGGAGGCAACAGCGGTAACTACGGCTCTGGATATGGAGATGGCTACGGTGCCGCACATGTAAAGGGAGGTAAGTACGGTTAGTACAACTTTACATTTCTTTTTTGTTCTTGTCCCATGATATTCTTGAATTGCCGCTTGTGGGTGAAAGATTCTGAAGCAACATTCAACAGTTTATTCTTTTAAATGTAATTTTAGTTGTCTTAGTAGTATGAAAAGAAAAATTCTTCTAATTATCTTTTTAATATTTTCAGTAATGAAGGTAATTGTTAATTTACAATTAAATACTCTAAATACAATTATATACAGTGGTCTAATTAATAGGGGGTCATTTGAAAATCTGCAATGTTAAAGGTATCTGTGTGACCCCCTGAAAATTACATATTTTACCACCTTTAACATTGGCCCTATGGAGAATGACCCCCTCATTATTTTCATTATTTCGAATACTGAGATATAAATGCTTATTAATT
This sequence comes from Lepetodrilus tevnianus, assembly GCA_032361465.1. Lineage (NCBI taxonomy): Eukaryota > Metazoa > Mollusca > Gastropoda > Lepetellida > Lepetodrilidae > Lepetodrilus > Lepetodrilus tevnianus. Next base: position 2,482 of record JAUTBX010105755.1, on the reverse strand, counting down.
TGTTCAAATATCCCATATGCTAGAAAACATTTATCGTGATTGTCACGTTTTATTTAAATAGGATACGGCAGTGGTGGTGGTGGCGGCGGCAGTGGATATGGTGGTGGAAATAGATACGGAGGAAACAAGTACTAGACAATTAATGGATGGCCATCCTCTGGTAAGTCATACCCAGTGATAGAACTTTACTTTTCAAGTTACTAGTCCGAATAATGATTCAAATAAAAAAAAATGTTACGAAACCTTTAATTTCTAATAGTCCTACTTGTGTTTTGAGTTTGCTTTTAGTTTTCTTTCTCACAATGTCAGTTTATTTTCATCAATATTGATCAGAAATTTATGTTAATTCAACAAAGTACAAACATAAAATTTGATGTGCAAATTGTGTGGATCTGAAGCAATACCTCATTCAATCTATCTTTATTGCTCATCTTTATTGCTCATCTTTAATCGTACCTTTTTCAGACGGGTTCTCAATGGGCAGGCAAACGGGCAACTGACTAGAATATTGTGCTTGTGTGTTTCCACTACCTCTGTGAGATCATGCAAACTTAGAACACGCATCCTGCGTGAAAACGAACGGACAATCGGACGTGTTCGCGCGGGATCTAGTGCTGTGTTTGCACCATATTGGCGCAACGGAGAGAGTGTGATGGGACCAAACAGCCGGCTCTGTACTTGTGTATGTAGCCGTGGTAACGTGTGTGTGTAACCATGGCGACGTGTGAAGCGTGGACTTCGCTCGTAGCCCCTCCCCCCTCGCTCGCGGACTGTGAACCTAGACAGTGGGAAAGGGACCGAGTCGTGTGCCCTCTGACCTATCGACTGACCGATCCTCAACCATATTGTCATCTTGTATTTACCACATCGTCATCATTCATCAAGCTTTTTACCAAGCTCACATTTTAGTTATTGATCATGGTTGACCACAAGTGGTTCCATCATTTTCTGCGAAATTAAATGTCATCAAGATCCGATGTTCATGTCATTTTTCTAGTATTTCTGCCAGTTTACAATCCGTTAGTTAGTCCACAGTAGTGTGTGTGGAGGTAGGTGGCGATCTTCAACGTAATGCCAGCTATTTCGCCAATTATTCGATAGTGCTCTGTGTGTATGTATGTACGACCCCTGCCTTGTCCCGTGAGCACACATCAAACCGGACACGGTAGGCCAGACGTCCTACTAATAGGTTGTTGTTTAGTTGATTTAGTTTGTAGATAATTTGTATTATTCCTGGCCACTCGTAAGTTATTGTCTATATATACATACACTAAAGTTGCAGAGTGTTGCCCAATTGTACATTATGAGTGTATACATCTATAATTTTGACACTTCCCTAATAAAGGCACCCAGTTGCCATACATAGCGGTGCTTATGATTAATTCAGAAGGGTGTGGTTGCCCCAACATTTACGACCCAAGCATAGTGCCTCAATAGATACACAGCATGTATGAAAAAGCACAGATACACAACTCTGATGCATGAAAAAAGCACAGGTACGCAGCTCAGATATACGACAGAAACACAAGCTCGGATTCGTGAAAAAAGCGGAGGTTATGCAGCTTTGATTTATACTACTCAAAATTTGCTAGGGATCACTATTAAGGGTGGTAAATAGATAATCTCTAGAGTCTTTTGATATCAATGTTATCCTACTCGTTGATCGTCGCAAATGTGTGAAAGATTCCCGCAGCGACGTTAAACTCCATATTAACTCACTCGATTACTTTTATCAACAAGTAGGATAACATTGATATCAAAAGACACTAGGTTGAGATTCTATTTATCACCCAATGTCAGTCTTGCGTCATTTAAGAAAAACATCACTTCATGTGTGAAACCTTTTAACTGGGAAGTCAAGCTGATGGGCTTTTGCGCTGTCATGTCATGTCATTGTTATGACTGGTGAGTCGTCACTTGGTAGAGTCTTTGGCTACTGGAGGATAACTATGCAAATTAGTCAATCTACTGGAGGATAACCAAATTAGTCATTCTTGACCAATCATTGAAGTTGAAAAATGTTATCTCCTGGAGAATAACATAGTTGTCCTCTTGATGTTATCTCCAGTGGGAGCCAGTTTTTGGTGATAATATATTGTATCTATCAATATTTCATATGTGGTCATTGAATAATTTTTTCCTACAGACATTGTAAGATCCTTAGCAAATTTTGAGTACCAGTAGTACATGTAAAAGGTACACAGCTTGATGTACAAGTAAGCACAGGTACACAGATCTGGTGTATGAAAAAGAACAAATACACAGTTCTGATATATGAGTAAGCACAGGTACACATCTATGATGTACGAGTAAGCACAGGTACACATCTATGATGTACGAGTAAGCACAGGTACACAACTCTTGTTTATGAAAAAAGCACAGGTACACAACTCTGGCATATAAAAAAAGCACAGGTACACAACTCTGGCATATGAAAAAAGCACAGGTACACAACTCTTATGTATGAACAAGCACAGGTACA
>JAUTBX010105644.1:0-11827 GCA_032361465.1 Lepetodrilus tevnianus | reverse complement strand
TTATTGAGGTTACTCTGTACTCAGACGAGAGTTGGAAGAACAGTAATATAAAGGCAAATAGTCAGTATGTAACGTATAAAAATTTCAAATTAGTATAGCAATGCTGTAGTTCAAAAATCGTAAATCAAAAATAAAATTGCGTTATTTGTGCCTCTCAGCATATATATATATATGGATGGAGAAGGGCATAGAGACGAGGGGGGTAGGTATAACGAGAGAAAGAACGAAATACATTTGGAGAGATATATGGAGAGAAAGAGATACAATAGGGAGGAGGGGTATGGATAGAAGGTGTCATAATGCCTTCAAATTATCGCTAAGGAACTTTCCAATATTGATCCTATCAGAGATATGCTCGGTTCACAGGGATACTTTACTGTACAGGTTCCTTGTATGAAGGAAGAACTGATAGATTGTTTTATTTTCAATGTCTTTAGCATTACGTACTACTATACTCACAACTATTCATTGTGATACTACAATCATAGCTGCATTACACCCCTACGTGCACGATAAGCATATCTCAAGAACAAGATGGATACAAATAAAATCGCCCCGAATGTTAATTAATAAACTCAAATATAATCAAGGACCCTACTGCCAGAGGTAATTGACATCTCTTGATCGCGAACACGTCACAGAGGAGCCGCACCGTGAATTATGGCAATTATGGTCACTCATACTGTCGAAGTAATCACGTGACCTTCGCCAATGTTAGCCCATATTGCATGTCCTGTTTTCCTCACAACTGAGATTGTAATTTAGTCGGCATTGATCGAGGTAATATTGCCGGTGATTGACAGTCCATGTCATGTTCTGTGGGGAACAGGTTATGGTAATTAGTTGTCTGGCAACACCGATCGTGTCCTAGGAAAGTGTGCTCCAAGATATATGAGCGAGAGTCGTGGAGAGTGGATGACCCGCAAGTGATCCGCCATATTGTCTGTCACTTGTTGTGCGTGAACCCAAGGCACTGACATACGATAATTGGTTATTTTATAGACTTTTGCCACCATACCCCACGTCCCGGGCATGTCATATGGCCTAATGGCAAATCGATATTTCCACAACTATTTATCGAGGGTCTTTCAACCAGGCAAAAGCTGTGTATCATATCAGCATAACTGAATGGCAAAGAACGCCGTTAGTAGTGCAGCATGAATATTTGGTTAGAGATGAGTTTGGCACCACGGGCAGTGCCAAGGAATCATGTGTTGCAAGCACTCTTTTTTCCCCGACGCAAACCATCGTAAGCACAGACGTTATGGTATCCTTTCACAAAGAGACCAGTATCCACTAAGATACCAATGCATAACGATCTCTTTGACGTTAACTAATACAGTGCAAAGGCCGCGCGATGGTTTCTTAACAGACAGCTTTGTGAACGGATACCCAGAGTGTTAAGTTGACCTCTCGGGTCATTATATGACACGCAACTATATACCTTCTGATTCCATTCTCTGCGCATCACTCTGTCTTGAAACTCAAGGTATCCTTTCACGAAGCTCTCTTATCCACTAAGTGACCATAACGCTCTCTCTTTCGATAGCTGACACACTGTAAAGAGAGCTTTATGGTTTCCAGTCTCCAATGCTATTAGCAGATAAGAGAGCGTTTTGTGTATGGATACTCATGATGTTAGAGTGATATCTCGGCTTACTATTGCGTAATGCAGCTACCTCCCAATTCAAATATATGCGCTAAACGTGAACCATCATCATGATATTCAACCTGTCGTTCCTGTTGGTGGCGACTACGAAAACCCGGAAGTTTACGTAATATCGGGTAGATACAAACGCAGGAGGAATCCCGTATTTCAAGAAATACCGTATGTTCTAGAATCCACACACGTGCATTAACTATATCCATGCTGAAGGCAACCGAAGATGCCCTAAAGGGCTGTACCTATGTACAATCTAGATGGGAGAGGGTTAAGAAAGAAGCAAGTATATTTTGGAAATGCGGACCGATTGTTGTGTAATGTCTGTAGTATATCAATATGTGAAATGTACGTGATAATCTACGACTATAGTGTATCATAATTACTTGTATAGACTCAATGATTGTTAAAGTAAATGGATTGTGGATATTTGTTTTTCTTAATCCTAAGCTGTGGAAGCAGCTAATCTTTCGAAATGCTCATGTATTGATTTATAATGTCTATACAAATACTAGTATGTGAAATATACGTTATCTATGTTGTTTTATCATTATGGCTTGTATGCATTCTATGATGAGTTTATGTTGTACTTACTAATAATATATGGATGGTCAAGGACATGGATTATACATACTTATTGTTCTTAATCCGAAGCAATATTGTAATGATATCAAGCATAGTATATTATTGATTGTCTGGAAGTATCTTCGTGAGAGGTATATCAGAACTGGTCTATGTATACGACGGCGTTTATCTACTTGCTTATCCGTGATATTTAGCTATGTGATTGCATATGGATTTGTTCTATTTCCAAATTAATTACAGCCTTCTACTACTTGTAATAATCAACTTTCCTTCCCATTGAATATACATAAATGTGTACATAGTATTAATGTAATAGAAGCCTTCTGGAAAAGTGCATTATTTAATTAATCCGCAAAGTATCCTTTCGTCAATGTTTTAATTTGGAATTGACAATATAAATCAATTGTGGTTTCCACGGATACAAGGCCAATATAATTTAATATTCATGATTTATACGAAAATACACAAAACAGTGGACACCATTTTACGTTGTAGTACAAGCAGTGACGTGGACGCAAGGGATTATGGAATGAATGTACTTTGTTACGAGGCCTCGTCCGTAGGCAGTATGGAATATATTGCTTTAACAACATCGTTATATATAGAGACATACTGGTCTAACTAAGCCTACGTATTGCGCAGTGTTAATAGCCCCTGCCATGATGCTATTGCCAGACCGCTGAATAAATAATTAATACCGTAGGATATTGCAATTCTGTAGTATTCAATGGAAAGGAAGATTTCTACATTCCCACCGCTAATTACGAACCCAGACACGATGATTTATAACTGGGCATTGTGCGCTTGATGGATGCAACCTACACGAAGTGGATAGGGACTTGATTTATCCTCAAAAGGCGCTGAACAGGAAGGCAACTAAAAGGCGCCCCAGACAACTTGTCGATGGAAACGCTTTGTAATTACTAGATCCATTCGTTGCAAGGAACGTTCGGATGCGTGTCCTTTGATGTTAACTGTGCTACTTATCCATGAAAACAATATAAGAAAATACATGTCGAATGTGATTAATGTTCATCCTGAGCGAAAATGTACTCTTGTTTCCAGACGGACTTTCCACAAACCTAGTTATTGCCAGACTTGTGTTCCATCATGTGGATGCAATATACTATAGGAAATATTAGTTGAATGCACATGTGATTCTGCGGACGTTAAATCAGTAAGGAAAGTTTCTTAAAATAATGTAAATATTTCGCAAAGACACCACCACCACTCACCACCAAGCTAGCATTCTCCACTAACTTTCTCAGTTATGTTTGTATTACATTAGTGTATATGGACTAACAATATGACCAACGTAACGGCGTGAAGGGATGACCACGCCTCCGATAAATACAATTTATTCATCAAAAGTCAACTCCACTCGGTTTATTTGTGTTAATGTTCAACATGGCGCCAGATTTACTTTGCACCGGATTTGGAATCAATTCCCTGCATACCACCCCCAAATTTGGAGATAAATCAATGAACCAGAACACGTAATCTTCATTACACAGGCACGTACATCGATATATTCACCTCACAGCAACAACAACATGAAGCTACGTGTCCTGTTAGGCTTCCAGACCAAGACAACTAACGTGGATGCTCAATAGGGATGGTAAGTCTCGTCGGGTATCACTTCCGTTGACATGAATAATCTCGACGGTTGCTATGAATGACGTCTGAATCGTGACGTTTTCATGTGAGGTCACAATGGAATGTCATCAAATGTATAGCGCATTTAGGTGTTTGACCCGTTTATGTCACCGGATGTTGAATGAATCTCGGGCTATCTCGTGTCAACTTACGGTCCCTATAACGAATCAGGACACCCGAGTTGAACGTGTCCTAATAAGATCCTTTCTGATCCAGGGTATCGTTTCATGGGGGCTCTCGTTTCTACTACGATACCATACGAAGTTAAGAACTATCGTAGCGATCTCTTCACGATCGGGAACTACAAGAGCGCTGCATGGTCTCCTAGTGGAATATGAGAGCTTCGAGAAACGATACCCTGCAACAGGACACGTAACGTTATTGTTGCGGTGTAGGCAACGTTAAGGGTTTGTTATCAGGATTTGCTGATGAACATGTCTTGATACTACTGGCGGTGGGACTTGCTGATGGAACTGTGTAGTACAAGACTGAATGGACCATTTCTGATACTGCTGCCTATCCCAGTCTGATCGTGGTCTGGGTGCACGACGACATGAATGATTCAGTCACTCTAACCAGACACAAACCTAATATCAATACAAATGATTAATCGGGACATTCTCCAGAAGGGTGACGTCATTGAGTACAGACCCTTGTGTACTCGGTGCCGTGCCGTGCGTGTGCGTGCCCTCTCTCTGATTGAACTGACCTTGACGTATTGATGACCTTCATCCCTGTGCACCTTCACCATCACTGACAGTATCGTCATCTCACCACCACTACTACCACAACCATTAACATTTAAATACCATGATGAATTGCCTTTCAGTATATCACCATACAACATTACAGTTGCCATTCATCGAATTACGCAGTCAACGTTTTCGTTGCGTGAGTCAGGCACCAAAACGCACCTTAAGAATATCGACCCACATTTGGAGATAAATCAATGAACCAGAACACGTAATATTCATTACACAGGCACGTACATCAATATATTATGAAATTCTATAAATATATCCACGAGTTTGGAGCTTGAAACCCCGGATAATTTATATTTCAAAAGACGTAGGTTTAATTATAAGTCTGTAGATTCCAGAGTTTCACTGTAAGGTCTCACGACGTTATTGAGGCGATTCATAAGATGCTGTGACTGCTTATTCCAGAGTATCCTTGCAGCAAATACATTATTAACAGTTGCCATCGAGTAGGGTCTTCATTGCGAGCTACTACTCTGCAAGATCTGCATCAGTCATGAATATTTCATCCTGCTCTCGCTGATGGTCATTATGAGCATAGTCCTTTCATCACTCGACCAACACTAGGGTAACGGTCGAGTAATGAAATTATACACTGAGGGTATTCGTATCATCATGAATATTGGGTCATTGGCTAATGTGTGTATGTGTGTGTGTGTGTGTGTGTGTGTGTGCGTATATATTTTTGTATTTGTGTTTTGTGTATGTATATATGTTTGTTTGTGTCTGTAAGTGTGTGTATGTATGTGTGTGAGAGAGAAATAGAGATGGGGAAAGTAATAAATATAGATATGTAGAGTGATATGCAGACAGACACACAGACACACAGACAGACAGACAAGCAGAAATACAGAAGCATATACATTACACTGGAATTCTACCAATGAACCATTAACATTGAGAGAAAAAACATTACATTCATGGATCTTTAAAATACAGCATAGTTAGTAATGTTTATATTTATAAAATACATAGATAATGCCACATTTTACATATGTTATATACCGGGAAAAAGATAGAACAAAGAATAGGGAGGAATAGGGAACGAGCGAGAGAATACAGTAATTAAAAGGAGAAACTGAGCCCAGTCAACCTTAGTACCAACGTCATTGAAGCAATACTGGGCCCGTTGCTCAGAACTAGTGTAGCGGATTGTAGCCTACACTTATTGTAAGGTCAGAGCTTTTTTTATTGTGGCGGGAGCCCAGTTACAATTATTGTACCGCTACACTATTCTGAGCAACGGACCCCTGGACAAGTAACTCTTTATGTTCTTAAATCGACTGTTTCGATCATTCATTTACAAAGCCAGTGCAGACATTCTCAGTAAGCTTCTTCAAAGTACATCGCTCGATCGTCTTTTTTTTCAGTCCAAATTGATTAGAACTCTCCGTCCCAGTTAGCTTAATAAATGATCAATATCACAAATCACCAACTAATCCCAAGCATGTCGCCAATCAATGTTTCCCTTCGTTCTAGATCAGTCATCATTGATTACACTATATCCAGAAGTACGTGATTACGCTTTGTGAATTGTACATTCATCTATAACCTGTCAGATACCGGATTCGACTGGAAATATACTTTTACTTACAATACTGGCCCCCGTTGCACGACGCTCTTGTAGGCTACAACTAATGTAACGTCAACGCTTTATATTGTGGCAGGAGCCCAGTTACAACTATTGCAGTCCTACAAGAGCGTCGTGCAACGGGGGCCTGTTATGTATTTATCAATACCAAATTAATCAATGATCCAATCCTAATAAATGTGTTCCAAATCGATTTCAGTAACAAAGAAATAATAGTGTACGTCAACTTTAATTGTGAGCAATTTTTAAAAGAACTAGTTTATTTAATCATAGATTATAATCTATGATTTAATATTGTATTTGTATGTGTTTAAAGTACACGGATACCAAATGTAGATGTCCTGTTAGGTGTCCTGTTATGTGTCCTGAACAGGATATCTAACGTGGATGTTAACATATGAACCAGGACACCCGTATTGTCCTGGCAGAATCCGAGATAGCCCGAGATTCGTTTATCCGGTAACATAAACGGGCCAAACACCTAAATGCGCTAAACATTTGACGACATTCCATTGTGACCTCACATGAAAACGTCACGATTCAGACGTCATTCATAGCAACCGTCGAAATTATTCCTATCACCGGAAATGACCCCGACGAGACTTACTGTCACTATTGGAACAGGACACATATAACTATAATTGTATTGCTGTGTCGCCTTTCACAATGGTATCATTTCTCGAAGCTCTCATATCTACTACTAGACCATGTATTAAAGATCGCTACTAGAGTCCTTATGGTCTCGTGGTAGATATGAGAGCTTCAAGAAACGATACCCAGGTCTTCACACATCTCTCTTATCCGCCGAGAGACCATAGCGCTCTCTTTGCAGTATATTAGCTATCGGCAAAGAGAGCGTTATGTGGTATCTTACTTGATGGAAGAATGCTTCAGGTAAGGATACCCAGAATGTGTTATCATCGCAAGGTTACAGTACACACGTACATTTGACTCACTTAGAACTGGGAAACAGCACTATGATAATATTGAACACGCGTACAGTATAGACATTGCATATTCATAAACCATAACGCAAATAATCTTGTCCAGACAAATGGTTTTCGATAATGACTCATACAAAAATATCTTATTCAACATTTCAATACATTCATATTGATTGTCATTTAGGTTAATGGAAACACAAGTGTACGCAATATTTCAGCGATATTTCCATTATTACAATACTGTATGTAAACATACATAGGAATATGAGTCGATAATACACATACGTCACCCTTCTTGAATGAGTAATTCGAGTGGCAATAACGAACTCTCCCCTAATGCGAGTCAATAGACACTCCCTTATACGATTCGACCCGAGTCTCGTATCCGATAATGCATATGATTGGCGGCTAAGTCGCAGTGAGTTGAGTCCATTTAAATCAAAGGAGACAATTACTTTGACAGTGAACTCCCCAATAATTTACGACATCGACTGTTAGTCATTATACCTGGCGAGGTGTTGCAAACGTATGATTATTTCATATTGGCAACGCGATGCTATAATTGTTTACTCTTGAGGTGATCGGACTTTATAGATTTGGTGACGAATGTGTGTGTGTGTGTGTGTGTGTGTGTGTGTGTGTTTGTGTGTGTGTGTGTGTGTGTGTGTGTGTGCGTGTGTTGTGTGTGTGTGTGTGTGTGTGTGTGTGTGTGTGTGTGTGTGCGTGTGTTGTGTGTTGTTTATGCATTCGTGTACATGTGATCACGTATGTAGTTTACACATACCGTGAACGAAAGGGTTGACATCTAAACACAATATATGTGCCTTTTGTAAAAACAATTACGGCAACGATATAACAAAGACATCCTAATATATATTTTTAACAACATTATTGGGAGATAGGAAGAGTTTTTGGAATAAGTATAATTATATTTCATAACAACTGAAATTAAAATCATCCACATTGAGTTCAACGAAATGAGTGATATAATAAACTTGTATAGCGTAAAATTAAATGCCATCAAAGCAGGGATCAAAAAGATCGTATTACATCATTGTTTTCAGGCATGGAACTGTAAGATACAATAATGGTCTCACAGAATCAAACGCGACTGTACATTTATTCCGACCTGTCGGAAATGTGCAGTTACTGAACACATAAATATACTTGACGCCATTTCCGCACCAACGTGATCTCTTTCATTCAACTGCGTTTTTTTTTTTTTTGTAATATCGAATAATTGGATAAGACCGTTGCTCATTCTCAGAGGCATCGAAGCGTCACAATCAATAGCTCGCCAAGCATAAATTCAATGCAAGAATACAATTTACTTCAATGCATTCTATGATCACTTTTATCTAGATGATTAATTCACATCAGTAGGAACGGTCGTCAGTGTTGTTCGTCATTCAACGATAACAACATTAACATCATTACAGAGTCGAAATTCGACATACAAAACCCACAATCTGCTAGATGGCAATTTGGACTGAAACATTGACTCATCACGAATACATTTCTCCGACAGCATCGTTAATATTAGCACTAATGAATGCGTTTGTACATGTCTAGCATACCTTTAATACTAAGGCAGGTATGCCCTGTTATAATAATATAGTTTAAACGCATACCATACCATCACAGATCGTCGACATATCGACATATATCGTCGACGGTTTTATCTGAAACTATACTATATACATGTTGTTTTACTACACAAGTACTTTATACAACTAGTTAGGTATACGTATGTATGTCAAGTGCATGTGATTTGCATTTGCAACTCCAATTCTGTCCAAAACGACAACTTAATAGTATATGATAGTATACCTGTTAAGTCCGGAATACACTTATTTACACTATGCATTGGTCTGCAAGGTATACGCTATTATATTTGGTATGCTCTCTATATTTATACCACAAACTCCAATATGATGCAAGCATTCCATCATCTTATTCATGTAACTAACTTTGCATTCTATAAAAAGAATGAAATCGTCGAGGACCCGATAACATTGAAAATGATCACATAATCGACTCTCTGCAAATTATTGTCCCGCTTTCTGGTTAATTACTTTAACTTAATTATATATACAGGGAGTATACCAGATGATTGGCTTAAAGGCATCATCATGCCTATTTATAAAAAGAAAGGAGATGCCAAATATCCATCTTCCTACAGACCTATTACAATATTAAGTTGTATGGGAAAATTATTTACCTGCATATTAAATTGTCGTCTCCATAATTTTCTAAAAAACAATAATATAATCACTCCATCACAAGCCGGCTTCAGAAAAAGGCTTTTCAACAATTTACCATATATTTGTACTAAATAGATATCCTAAAATGTACATGTCTATGTGTATACTTAGTATGTGTTTGTTATATGTACTATCATGTACCACCGTAAAGGTGGTTTGGAGAAAAGAAAAAAGGTTCAAGTTCAAGACAGACACTCTAGAGGGATGTTGAAGAGTGTTGTCACTGCACGTCTGATGCGTAATATGATAGATCCTAATCATGATACGTTGTCCATATGATACAATCTAAATTGCCTAGAAGAGTTATCGCCCTTAGAGACTTCCGGTTGGTGTAGTAAGTGCCAATGAGATGATTCATCGTTCCCAAACCTGCTATGTTATATCTGATGTTGGATTCATCCCAGAATACGTTCACATCTTTGTCAATATTTCATGAATGCTGCTTACCTCATTATTACGAGAAAGCGCTGATCAATGCGATCTTAAAGTATGTTGTGAAGATATTCAGCATGTGCCATCTTGCTTGATTCCATCCTTTTTTTCTGACATTTCTTTCCCAATCAAACTGCCTTCACCTCAACTCAGATATGTTTTTTGATCCGTGTTTCTTTTCTTCTAGTCACCACAGCGACCTATTTTACTGGTAACACACGGGGAATCAACTATTTGACTTAACAACTCCCGTAACAAATTAACTAAACTGACTACCACCATGGCTCTTTGGCCTTTCATCCACCAATTTAACTTTCCAAAGTAATTGCTTGCGCTCTTTGAAGAGGAACTAGTGCACTGTTCCCAATGTCAGTCAATATATGCATTCTCTACTTGCAGCTACGCTTTTTGGATACGATCTCACTGATACAAAAGAACATTTGTAAGCAACCATCTCCTGTACAGCTTTCCCAAGAGGACGGTGAGGTGAGTTAATATAGGTTACGTCCTGTCTTGTTAGGTATACGGCAGCAAGGGATTGATTTTCCACTGTGATGCCTCGCGTGTAGATAGTGTAAGACTATATAAGACTACAGGACTACAAAACGGCAAGACTATAAGAACACACAGCATATTAGTCGTCGCAATACTACCCTCGAGCTATAGCTTCTTACGCAAAGGTTTCATCAGCGAATGAACACATTTAACTTTAAATATCTGCTTTCATGGAAAGGATTTGATGGCAGGTTTATGAAAAACAAAGAATGAGAAAAAACGGAAAGCGGTCTGAATGGAACCTTCATGAATGGATTCGAATAAATGGTATTGTTTTCAGCTTTGTCAGCTATACACAATGAACTTTCATTGGGCAAATTTAGTATTTCTGTTCCTGTTAAAACTGATGACATTTAATCTAGGTTCTCATTAAACATGTGCCAACGATAATTACATACTAGGGAAGATTTCGTGGACTGCATTTTTCATTGTCTTTCTTGAGCCTTGTGTTCATGATTCCTTGGATAACATATCATAATTATCCGGTGTGAATAGTCCATGCATCTGTGTCAATACAATCCTCGGGCGGTATCCTATAAACAACTTAAGTTTTTAATTAACTTAAGTCAACAACACAAACCTTAAGTATCAACCTATTTTGACCAAATATACTGTATTTGGCTTAGTAAAACTCTATTGAATATATGTCTAAAACTTCAGACTAATCCATTAAAGAATACTGAGTCAAAATGTGTCGCAAAGTCAGTGTTGTGCTGACTTAAGTCTTGAGCTGTTTATAGGATACCGTCCCAGTAGTATAACATTAATCTTCCATCGAGTAATATATTTACATGCATATGGTAATTATTATCTTCTGGCGATGTGAGATAGTATTTGCACACGCATATACTGCTAACTACGGCTATCTTACTAAGCTCTACGGGCTATTGATTACAACGTACCATGTATATATCATCGCATTCCATCATTACCCGGGTTTCGAACAGAGAAGGTCAATCGATACTTTGCAAACGTCAAAGCGAATATTTTCACAACTGCATTCCTACAACACGGTAACGTCAGCTCTCAATCCGTTATCGCAATGTCCAAAGGTTCCAAGTTCGAATGTCATTATTGATCGCAATTGGGCGATTTCCATGTGCAAATCAAGAGATGTGACGTTTAATTAACCCTGTCCTTTCTGAAGGCAACCGGGGATGCTGCAGGAAGGGCTGGATCAGTGTATAATCCAGCAAGGAGAGGGTTAAATGAGTAATTGAAGGATACACTATAGCACGTACATGTTACAATTGATTTTAGTTATTGTATGATGTATCACTGTCAGAACTTCAAATGCCAACGGTAACGTATATATGTTACAGTTAATGTGTATAATCAGGTAATGTGTATAATACCTGATTTTATCATTGAATTTCAGTTCA
>JAUTBX010105532.1:0-22475 GCA_032361465.1 Lepetodrilus tevnianus | reverse complement strand
TGTTTGTTATATGCATGTTATATCCATATGTTTGTCTGTATATGTACTTATTATTTGTAACCTGTTTCAGGCCAAAATTTGAATAGAGAAATATATAAAAGTCATCACTCACACCCCGTAGCCGTTTTTGTCGTCCTTATCCAAGACCCTAAACACCAGCGCTACTGTGCAATATTTGTAATTAATAGCTGCCTTATTAAAATACAATTACAAAATTTAGCACACATACATGTAGTAACTTGCATTCTGATTCTGCTCGACAAATGTTTCTTCAATTAGTTATATAATTGTTAACCGATTTAATATACACAAAAAAAACTATTCTCATTCTGCTCAACTATCCTTCTTAAATTAGTTAAAGGTTAATGTATATAAACTAAAAGTCCTTTGAAACATGATACATATAACATATATTATTTATGGGATATGCTTATGGGAATACCACACAGTACACTGGATCAATGAGGCCTGCATACAATAACAATCCTATCTAACTAAACTATTGATATATTTTCCATTAACTTCCTCATCAATATCAGATTATTAGATTTTTATAGATACAATTCCATAGAACACTCTATTAGTACAATTCCACAGACCACCATATTAGTACAATTTCACAGAACATCCTATTAGTACAACTTCACAGAATACCCTATTACCTGGGTAGTACAATTTCACAGAACACCCTATTGGTACAATTCCACAGACCACCCTATCAGTACAATTCCACAGAACACCCTATTAGTACAATTCCATAGAACACCCTATTAGTACAATTTCACAGAATACTCTATTAGTACCATATAACTACGATGTTTATGGTGTGGAACAACTGAATCAGAATAATTATCATGTAAATTACTGCAAATCTACATCCAATATCCTAAGCAGTGTTATTCCTAAGGCATAAAAGTTTAATTTATGGAAAAAGCTACCTTATTTTATTCAAAATCGATGCACATTCACAGATTATTTATTGCTGTTAAAATTGCAATAGATTTGTTTGATCCCCTGAGGACGAGGAACAGATCGATACAGCCTATGAATATTGGATCGCATGGCGGCTGTCAATAAACCAAGGAGAATTGCAGGTACGCCGACCATTTTATTGGACTTAGTCTCGCTCACTGTAATATTCAACACCTGTACATACTTCATGAGCTTTACAATGAGAAGCATTCTACTGCATGTCGAAATCAAAACAACACAATCTGAAAATCCATGGCTGTATAAAACCAGAGACAGAATGGGGTACTTATCTACATCTGACTTATAAACACACAGTAGCTAGTGTACAGAGTCTGTACTTCAGCCATTGTGTTTCTCAACCTCTGATCACAATCAATACATATTGATCAGATGGGGTTTTCTTCAACCCCCCGTGACAGCGTAGTTAGTTTTTCTGTACTCTGTGTTCCACCAGAGCTACGATGTCTTCATTGATCGGTATCACCAGTTCTATGAGGTGTTTTTTATGAGGTCACGTCTACTTTCCATTTCATCAACATTTCAACCCCGGCCCATGTATAGAATGAGAAACACTAACGCACAACGCTACCAATGATAGTAAATTACATTTTCTTAATGCATTACTCTGATATAAAATACTAGTTACTTTAATTCTTATTTGAACATATTGGATAAATAATGTATATATCATAAAGAGATGTATACTAGTATATTGTAAAGAGATAAGAAACACGAACTCACCTGAAAGCCATTGTCAAACAAACTTATTCCAAATATGAAATAGGACTAATTCTACTTCCGAGGTGAAGTACGTTTCACATAGGATATGAAGGCATGTGGCAGAACTACACCATTCTTTTGCTATCATCAGCTGGATTCCATGAGGAAGTCCATTTCACATACATTCATTTCCATCACATCCCCATCGCAGATTGTCACAGTCCCAAATGAACAACAATTAACGAGTTGATCACTGCTCCGTGACGAAGACGAAGAATCCACAGCAATGTGAAAACCATTGACCATTCCTTTCCTGCCCTCGGTACGAGACCTACAGAATGTCCATATCTCACGGCAACTCCACGCCTGGTGATAATTCCATCATATGATGAAATGAAGGAACCCTTGTGATGAGAGGGTGATTAATCAGTATAGATTCACATGCAGAATGGAGCGATCGACTGCAACAGCAGGCCAACACATCTGTAGATTGGATTGTCCCAGCGATAGCTGACAATATAGATATACCAGCCCCAAGGCTACACACACGGCCACAGTTTCAACCTGGATGTTGTGACTGGGATAGGATGGCCGTCTTCACGGTCCCAGATATAGACACACTGTCATTGGCAATTAAGATATTCCTATTATTTATAGGGCATGAACTACAAACACATCAGATTGTATTCTCCAGGGTGCCAGGCAGTTGTCCTCAGAGCACTAGTCGGTCAACAGTACTAACAAGCTTTCGATTTCTGGTTATAGTTAAATGATGAAAGTTCAAATATTGAATTAACCTATTCCACTGTGACATTATTCCATGGCTGAGGAGATAGGTCTATCAAGACAGTGTTTTTTCTGTCCAATAACTAGAATTCAAAACTTTCACTAATTAATGATGGCGGACACTTCTTCAGTACGTACTGATGAATATAAAGCTGCACAGACACCACCGATTCCCAAATTTCTCCAAGAATTGAGACACTGCTTTAGTTCAATCCTGCATTTCTCCAAGCACTGAGCTTGATGTATTGGATGTACATGTCTACTGGTAGTATGCGACCCTTGCAGCGAGTGTCAGAAGACTATTAAGTTCAACTTGATCAAGTGTCTGGAACCATGGAGCAGCAGCCACTGTCTGTCTCCCTCTCGATTTCAATACTTCACAGACGCCACTCGACCACCAGCGCCTCTCTCCTGGGTCACTGGCTCGAGAATATATTCCAGTTATTGTCTAAAGTCATAAACGTGTGTCAACATTGACCATCGTCCCGGTAAGTCGCCGTCTTTAACCACTGGTTCTTTATCAAAGTCCCTCTTTGGAAATTAACCAGAGCTAATAACTATAGCACCTTTGGTCATGAATGAAGAACGGTCTTGCAGCAGGCTTCGAAAATGATGTGTAAAATACCGGCACTAATGTGGAACACTTGAAGAGCGTTGCTGTCCTAGCACAGCACGGAGAACTCTCATCACAGCACAGAAACCTCGACCATCTTGCTCCAAGCAAGAACGGCGAATGCTATTTGTTAAGCTGCAGAAGTGGACTTAGGGTTGTTCATGTTTGTCTATCATGGTTTGATCCTGGTTCATCTTGTATGCAGATTTCAATCAATTGGAGGGATATGTCACCAAAGATCATAGGAAATCAAAGGCTGATCTCGCCAAATGTCCTATTGTCATGAACAAAAGACATTTGCGGATCAATTCCGTGGTTAGATGTCCTTCAGAACGATCGTAAACAAACCTCAATGTTTTGAGTAAACTGCTTCAAGTCATGTCTTACGAAAGAAATTCTCAGACTTTTCCCCAAACAAGGTCCACGATTGCATTTAATTAGCTGACAACTGGCTGCAAACTTTCACATAGAAAGGTCAAGTGTGGATAATATTCTGGCAAGTCCGTGGGTCTGGGGAGTGGTCAAATTAGTCTGACAGGACACTGACCACTCGATAAGGACCAACTGACCACACACCCACTTGAAGAAAGGACCTCATCCATCATACTGCTAGTTACCCGGGACTGAAGAAGCAATCCAACAAGATAAAACATTAACATGTCCGACCATGGAATGGTAGCCCGATATCGGGGTAATTAATTATTCAAATTCCCAATCAACGACCAGAGTCCCAGATTACCTAAATGTACGGTATTTGATGATGAAACCAAATCAAAAGGGGTAAACAATGAAACTTGATTAATTCGTCCTTCGCAGACACAGTGTTCCAGTTTTGAGATATGACGTTGTTTGACTGTTGTCTCCAGTTTCCAGTAATATCGTAGGTGGCTTTGTTTGTAGATGGCGACTTCATACAACCGTGACCACTCATCCAATCAGTGCGGAGGCAAATGTTATTATATCGCCGTGGCAATCTGCCGCCAGAGCTTATGAATCTGTTTGGGAAACAACACCTGTCGATAGTGTCAAATGACCGTCAATAATTAATGACTCGTGATATCATTATGCAAACACTGTTACCCTGCTACTCATTACATTTCTATAAATGTTCAATATTTATTTAGTTGAGACACACATTTACTCAGATTCATGAAGTATTTTTCTAGCAAATAACGTAAATGTTAATATATTCATATAACCTCACAGCACGTGTCCTTGGAATTTTATAACCCTCTATGTTCGAGGCAACTTGAAATGCCCAAAAGAGCAGTGCCTGTGCCTAATCCAGCAGAGAGAGGGTTAATAATATAATGGTGAAGCTCATGAAGAAGAACTGTGTACATTTGATAACTTAGGTTCACAACAGGTTCTCACCCCTCGATAAATAGATCAGTGATATCTGAAAAACAGCCTTAATAAAAACCTCAGATACTATTTATCAACAATGCACATGGTAAATATTGTTATCTCAAAGACATCATTTCAATATCAATGGAATAATCTTCACTTGAACGATCTTATATTCCACTGGATCAAGTGGACGTCAGACCATCAGACTAGGCGAGATGAATGCAGGTATTCTGGTCTGATGAGTTATCGGACTCGAGGCGTCTGATTATTTTCTAATCAATTAATGACCATTGCGAACACTTGTCATGCAAGCAAAAGGAAATTAGGTCACTGGCCGACTAAGACGGTTTGATCTAACAGACACAGTATACTAGATGTTATTTCAAATATGGTACAGTGCATCATGTATACTGGAGGTATACAATAGAATACACGGGCATGGCAACAGACAATTGTGACAAATCAGCACATGGACAAATAAATCAGTGGATTTCGATGGATCGGCGGAAAATGTCCATGTCTGAATACAGTATAATACAGTATTAATACAGAATACAGTACTGAATGAATGTGTGATACAGTATACTAACCAGCATACACATGTATACCATTCAACCTTTCTAAGAAATGCCCTGGAACTTAATGAATTCGCATAGTATTCAGCATTGATATATTTTAACATAGATTACATGAGTGATATAGTATACACATACATGTGTACCAGTTATCCCTATCAAATTTACACAACCCCAAGATTCCTAAAACCATGTCCGTAAATCATGCCATACACATGATTCAACATTAATATATTTTAATAACGATGACACACTTTCATGTACAGATCAGAGGAGACCAAATCCAAGCCTGTGATTAACCTGCACTTCTTCATGTTCTTGTGAAGTCGGCAATTCCAGCTATGTCCTTGCACCACCAGGGATAACTTCTGACCACCCATGATAAGATTATATTTTGGGTTCATTCTCATGGGCATGATTACGGTATTACCTTGGTATAAATGGCTGGCCTGGAAATACACGGACGGAGAACACAGAGCACACTAGGGAAGAGCTGCCATTTAAATATAAAGCTTCATTCATTGCAAGAGGAACACAGAGAATTGTCTTAAACCAATGTAAGTGGTCGCCTGAGTGTCTATAGGTCATAGGATGCAGTTACCAAAGCTGCAGTTAGAGGAACATAATTGTCTCTTGCCATTATCCAATGTTGACCCGTAAAAGGGCTGATGGAAGGAAGCAGAGCACAGATGGGAGATCAATCACTGACTAATGTATATTGAAAACGTAGTACAACAGTCCTTTGAAGTTTACAAAGAAAGGAAATGCATGCAATGTAAAAGATCAATGTAATAACAATCAGGTGTGTAATAAAAACTAACTAATGTGTTGTTATTCTCCTAACCTTCGCCTTTCTTGATGTCCTTTAGTTGATGGTCCTTTGGCTAATGCCAATATATTATATAATTGGTATGGCATACGTTTTAGAAGACGAACTAAACTAACATTATTTTCTTCCATTATTCTATCATCCTGGTTGTACCATTAATATTCCACAGTTAAATAATGTCATTTAGATTAGACTAGGTTATAAGTTATTTTGAAATATGACTCATATATTAATATCTTGCTAAAAGATTTCATTGACATAGAAACATTCCAAATATTTTCAAATGTCTTGAATGCCCGGATATAATATCCAATCTCAGCGTATCATTTTCACAGTCATGAAGTGACGCTGATTCTCAGTGTTTCAAGTTTGTTGAAACAGATAGTTCCTCAAAGAACGGGCATGATTGACTCCATACAGCTTGGTATATCCATTAGTCCTCCATAGAAATCTCAACCTGTTTTCTAGCTGTCTTCTCTGGTGTTATTTGGTTAGCGTAATTACTACAGCAAGCTGTTCTCACTCAGATAGATTTAGCTTATCAAAGGACACGACGACGGCTCTGTTAGTAGGTGATAATGACCGACTGTAATGAGAAACCATTAAATCTTTTACAGACTTTTGTAGCATCCAGCCAATGGATGGCAATGTTTCCTCAAGTCTCAGTTATTTGACAGGAGATGGACTTTAATTGGTAAAATTAGTTTCCGTTTCAGGGCTACATTGTTTCCTATGGAAATAGACTGATCATGCTGAGGAGGAGAGTAGTCTAGGACCGGGATAATGTAATATCAGCCTAGGACCGACGTAATAGTAGTCTAGGACCGGGATAATGTAATATCAGCCTAGGACTGGGATAACGTAATAGTAGTCTAGGACCTGGATAATGTAATATCAGCCTAGGACCGACGTAATAGTAGTCTAGGACCGGGATAATGTAATATCAGCCTAGGACCGACGTAATAGTAGTCTAAGACCGGGATAACGTAATATCAGCCTAGGACCGACGTAATAGTAGTCTAGGACCTGGATAATGTAATATCAGCCTAGGACTGGGATAACGTAATAGTAGTCTAAGACCGGGATAACATAATATCAGCCTAGGACCGACGTAATAGTAGTCTAGGACATGGATAATGTAATATCAGCCTAGGACTGGGATAACATAATAGTAGTCTAAGACCGGGATAACATAATATCAGCCTAGGACCGACGTAATAGTAGTCTAAGACCGGGATAACGTAATATCAGCCTAGGACCGACGTAATAGTAGTCTAAGACCAGGATAACGTAATATCAGCCTAGGACCGGGATAATGTAATATCAGCCTAGGACCGGGATAACATAATATCAGCCTAGGACCGACGTAATAGTAGTCTAAGACCGGGATAACGTAATAGTAGTCTAAGACCGGGATAACGTAATATCAGCCTAGGACTGGGATAACGTAATAGCGACAGAGGCGAGGGCTGGCAGCTACAGTGTGTATCCAGCCACCCAATCACCTACAGCACACACTGGTAGTTCAAGAGTCAAGGCTGGTTTGCCTGAAAACATGACATTGATGACCCCACCCTCACTCCCCCTGGGCAACTTCTTGCACAAGTAGTTGCAATTGGATGACTAAGCAGTGACCAGATTCATTTGGAAAGTTCCATTACAATAACTTTCAATAATTAACATACAGGATGGAGTAGCAACCTTGCGTTTTCTTTAGTGCAGTTATGCTAAATGTCTGTTAAAGAACAGTCTATACTCAACACAATTCAGAAATCCTATTCCTATAAGACACACATAACTTTCACAGTAATCGCCTAAGAACCAATCAAACATTAAATCAATTAATTGAAGTAATTTTTATGCATGATAACGTAACCTTTAAATTATTATATAAAATGCAGGTGCAGTATCCAACCATCATCTTGTTTACATCCGTCCATACCAGGTTACTACAGATCTAATCTGCCCCAGAGGCTGCTAATTATGGCCATAAATTGCCCATAGGATACGTGATCCTGTATAGATCAGCTCCTGGGATGGGATTGAGGGGAGGAGTGTATGGATCCATTTACTAGCAGAGCTTCATCATAGATATTGATGGCTTCCAGTTCATTGCGAGTCCGGCTAGCACTGAGGTATCTGTGAGGATATACGAAGTAACGAGAGTTTGTGTGCGACACAAGGTTCTTTATGGAAGTGATAAAAACAGGTTATTAGGTGGTCAGGTTCAAATATGTCACACTGTACACATACGGTACTCAAATTTATATGCAATATACTCTATGTCTATATGCACACATCTGGTACGAAAACCTATTACAGTTAAATTATGGTATATACTATTAATGTATGCATACTTATACTGTATAAATACACTATTACACAGTATGCACTGAACATATATACTATTAAATTGTGTATACTTATATAATGTATACATAAACTAGTACACATTATGTACGTTATGCATACGTATCATCTATACATACTGCAATACAATTACATTGCACAGATGCTCAAGTACACATGTACTTATGAATCCTCAAGTCAAATCTGGAATTCCAGGGCCTCAAGTATTAAGAAACTGGCTTTGGCCAATTTACAATAAATGAAATTATATTAATTTTATCTCTTTTTACAAAAATCCCTTGCAGCATGCAATTAAACAGTTGTCTAGAAATGATGACGTTTTTCTTTGGCCACGACCTCAAACATGACAATAGGGTAAGCCACCAAGACTACTGCATGTTGAGATACCAAGCACAACTATACAATTTGAAAGGGTAACTGCCTCCAGAAAAAGCAACTCATGCAGGATTTTACCAGAAATGAGTATTTTCTTTGGAAGCACCGGCAGACTGATGACCTACAGAACTATGACTAGGACGGTCTTCTGATACCAAGGTTCCTCTGTGAAGTCTGTCGTTCAGGTCTGACCACGTCCAGGGGTGAATCAATACCATGTTATTACAGACATGTCTGCTTCAGGAAACGTTTCCCATTGCCATTGTGACATAGTGTATGGCTGTAAGTACTATGTACGTTATCCAAGATCAGAGATCACCCGAATGTCGGAGCCAAACACGGAATTGCTCTCTATTTCTCCATACACAGTGTTATTATTGTTGGACATGGGGAGTGGCATCTCCATCTATTCATCTACTAGATAAGGATTCAGTCTGATCTTTACACCAATTGGTCTGTTGCGGGACATCGGACATTTTATTAACAAAATTCATTTAATGAAAAATGTCAAATTTATCAAGAAATAAATGTATGTCGTAACATTTTACCAACATTAAATATTAATGAGCAGCCTGTTATTATCTTATTAGCAACATAACATTTTAATGAGGATCATTAACCAGAATACATAATTTATGGGAATGAAAGGTTAGAATACTGATGAATAATCTTTTACTAGTAATTTGTTAAACTTATTTTATGATCATTAAATGAAAATTTTACAAAGGTTTTAAAGTATTACCAGTACTAAATTAATGTCATCATAATGAAACAATACTGATCTATATAGGACATTACTGCTCGCCTTTATCCCGATAAAAGTAATTCTGCAAAAGACATTCAGATTTCAGTTTGACCTGGCTTTGTTTGAAATCTGAGTGTTAAAGAACATGTATGGAGTAAAACATGAATAATCCTGGGATAAATCTCAAGGTTTTGTAGGAAAACCGAAAACAATGTCATATGATTGGAACAGAATCTCGATATGGTGTTTGATGGTGGTAGGAATTTATAAACTTTGACATGATAAGCCTAGTAGAAGCAAAGATCAAACAGGAGTTACTCAACACGTATTTGATCTCGAAGGTTGACACACACCAGAGACACAGTTATTGTATAAGCGTGAGAGTCCGTCACTGGCTGATCAAATAAATGGCCAGATACAATGCTGATGTAATTTGAAATAGCTTTCAGAAAACTCTGAATTGCAATTTTCTTTTGAAAGAAACGTGAAGCGCTCGTACAATACTTAAAATATTTCAAAGGTCGCAAAGAAGTTGGATTAAGACTGAACGTTCAATATGTAAAAAATGAACATTATACACTTTTGAGTAGAAAAAATCAATATATCATTTATGAAAAACACCAACTGTAACTGACAAGCAATAATGCAAATTCCCCAAAATCTATAACAAATCAATAATCTTGCCATTTCAAAATGAATTTTAATCAAATTTGTATAGTACTGTGTCTAAGCCCAAACATTTTCTTTTGCAAGTATTACAATCTACCGTTGAAATATCTATAGCCAGAGACAGTTTTTCTTACAACTACAATTTACATTCACTCGGTTGCTGCAAAAAAGTGCTTCAAGTCCTGAAAAGATGTCGCTGTGAACTGGGTAAAATCGGTAAAGCGGTAAATATTTAATCAATGCCTTTCTGTAGGTGGGTTTGTACGTCATCGTGGATTACCGTCCTGTCCGCTGGAGTAACTACAGGGGGAGAGAGAAGCGTCACGAGTCTACAGAGACTCAAGCCTGCTGCGCCACTATGACCCTTTGGCATTAGCTACAGAGACACCATACCAGATAACTCTGTCTACGTCCCTATTCAGTAGCAAGAACCCAGGGTCCAGCTCCACAGAATGATGGAAGCGCCACAGAACTCCTTATACGTCTATAGACCTACGACTCTCACAGCACTGTGGTCGTTCTGTGGAAGTGCTCACTGATTTTTAGTAGAAAGAACACAGGGTTGAGCTCCACAGAATGATGGAAGCGCCAGAGGAGTTGTAACTCCTTATACGTCTATAGACCTATGACTCTCGCAGAGCTGTGATCGTTCTGTGGAAGAGCACGCAGGTCTTGGTTTACAATAAGACTAATGGCTCACTGCCTGGGCTGTGAAATTCTCCATACCACGCATTTGTTCAAATAACCCCGATCAATCTTTAGAAATCGTTGTTCCTTTTGACAGACAATTAAATGGATCGACAGATCAAACATCGTGTAATGTATCAATTTCACAAAGCAATGAAAGACGGTTGTCAGAAAGAGAGAGTTTTCTTGGAATGAGAGACTGTTTGGAAGGAACATGACATTGAAGTTTTGTTTCATAATTGGATGGTATTAAAGTAAAAATAGAATCTGTAAAAATCTATCTGAAGTAGATTGGGTCAATTTGTCTAGAGACAAAAAGTTGAAAATACTAGTCCACACAAAGTAAAATTAGATGTTTGAAATCAATACTAGAAAGGAAGTACTTAAGGTACCTATAATGAACTGCACGCAAACAACCTTACTAATACAGCATTGCAATTACGTACAGTAATGTCAATGTTTGAATGATTTGTTGCTTAATATTACTGCTAATGTCAAAGGCATTACATCGATGTCTAACTGTACACCCACCTCTGAAACATTCATAAAAGTTCCATGTAAGTTCTTCATTTCTCTGGGGCAAATCAACCGTTAGTTCTGATGTTATTTTGACATTTCTACATTCATGCTAATTTCTTCTGACAAAAGGTTATTGCTTTAAAGTGAAGGTAGTCCTTTGAACATGTACTTTGCTCACAGCTAAATCATTTTAAGTATACCACAAATAAATATAAAGGCATTGCAATGAACATGTGCATCAATAAATCCTGAAGAAAAACGTATGTTTCTTTCATATCATTTTTCAGTTGTAAATGTCATTGTCACAAGAGCATTCAATACTGTAAAAGAAAAATTAAGCTTCACTGCTATATGGTCTTTCCACAATATTAAGAAGAGTAAATCAGTCGTCAGTATAAAAAAGGATGTAAGAATGGAAACTATTGGTTTTATATATGGACATGTACTGCCCCTTCAATAACCAATGCTTCAGTACAGTAAACACAGTGTCTAAGCCACTAGCATTGAGGTCTTGGTGATAGTCCATTGGACACAATGAAAATGACCATACAGCTTATCGATGGTACACTACACTGACCAATGTATACCTCCTTTGACCAAACTGGACAATGGTCCCCGAACTGACCCATCCAGCAGCTGACCGACCGGTCAATAGTCCATTTCCTGTCCATGTAAACGGACTTGCTTGCACAAACCAAACATGGCCTCTGAGAATGCACTTTCGTCTACTTCTATAATCCTCATTGGTAGTCATGTTGCCTGCTATTGTTAAACCAATGGGAACTATTCACTGGAATGTACTCTAATGATTACAATAAAACAATCGCAAAATTAAAAAAAGAAGAGCTTCTGTTTACAAAACATGTTGCCATGAAGTTGACTTGGTAGTGCAAGTAGTTCATGTAAGGAGACCTTTGGGCCTACTCTCGAAATGTTCTTATGAACTTCTTTGCCTAAGAACAGTTCTTAACGATTCTTACAGTATGGCCACGAACTGTTCTTGGGCTAAGAAGTTTGTAAGAAGGTTTCGAGAATAGGCCTCCAGCTGTGTAGATGTTGCAGCTGTAAGTGTAGGCATTGCAGCTGTAGGCGTACTTGGCGCCAATGTCATGACATTTACCTCTCTTCACTAGTGGTCTCTCCTGGTGGGCATAATTGTCATCTCTGTGGACGGCTGACCACATGGTGACATATTACTGGTGGACGGCTGACCACATGGTGAAACTTTACTTTGCGGGGCGTGCCAAGACACGCCACCTCTCAATTTGGTGTCCAATTTCAGCTAACAACCCAAACTCCAGGGACTGTATTCTAATTTCAGATATACCTAACCCCATTTCAGAATCTGAAGTAGGTCAGGTAAATTATTAATACACAAAGGAAACATTTAAAGTTTAATAATTAGATTACAAATTGTCAGTGCAATTTAACTTTACAACATCCAACTTGGCTCCGTAATAATTCTATAGCAAAATAACAATAAAATACAAATCTTAATTGGGATTTAGAGATGCTATCAAGATTCAAATGATAAATGCATGGCCCACTATATAGTGTAGACAAGTCCATCTAGTTCACTCAAACATCAAATAACAATAAACTTGTATGTCTTTATATGAAAATATATTACTTAGAAATTGGCAAGTATTAAAAAATATATACAAACTGAATCATTCAGATAATTGATAGTTGTTAAGTTAGTTAACCTTTAGAAGCCAAAACATTTTATTTTATTTTGCTGTGATTAGGTAAATGCCAGACAAAGCTAGCACTATAAACTAAAGGTCTAAGTCAAGGACTCGGTCAAGACCATTGTTAGTTAACATCGCGGCATTATATGTAGATCAATAACGGTCATCAATCCCACCCAATAAATCAAGTGTTTGAAAATAAAGACTCTTTAACGCATATATAAATTCCATTAGCATTGAGGAATCGATAGCCGATGATAGCGCATCGTAAGAGGAACACAATGGTGAATTGCTATCATTGCCAGACATCATCGTCCACGCTGACGGTAATGACGGTAATGACGATACTGACAACAGCAAATGTCATCAAAGCTGTTCCAGGCTCCTAGTTATTACATCCAATATATTATTTATGAACGGGATATTAGCGGATTTCTACAGCTGTCGGCAACGACCAATGTGTTTCCTCGGTAACAAGATTTATCATGTTTAAAGTGATTGCATACACAAAGAAATTATCCGAACACCATGTTGCTCTGCAATGGTAATGTGTGTTTTAGTGTATTTGACTATAGACCTGACATGGTAGTATATCATCGTATTAGAATAGCTACGATGACAGGAGATTAGTGCACATGTAGGAATATATACGTTCCTTAGTGTTAAATTACCAGTAAACCTTAAATTTCAACATATTCTTCCATCTAGTGCAATTAAAATATGTCCTAATGACATTTGTTTCCTAAAACAATGTAATACAGATAACATTAACTCAGCAACGATGAAACAACCATATCAAAACGATTCTAAAAGAAAATCCCTTTTGTAAATGACATCTCGTCATGATCAACCAATAAAATTCACAGACTAAATTATTGATCAACTGCGACTAATTCTGGAAGTTGATGGGATGAATGTAGATATGAAAGTCTTACCCCATCTCTGAGACTCAGTCCTGTGACAGCGGCAGTGAACGGGAGCCATGTTCACACCACCTGTCCATCGTCACCACGCTACTGCAAGTAAGCCCGGTATTACCGCACTATAAATGTCAGTTGAGGCCCATCTAGGGATTCAACAAATGTCTTTTTATTGCTCCTCTAGAGCTTCATCTTATGCGTATCAGACCGACGAGAAAAACTATATGTCTTGACACAAAAAAATATTACATCTCATGGGAGTGAAATTCATAAATTAACTATCTGATTTCGGTTGTAAGAAAAATGGTTATTGAATAAAGGAATGCCGCTGTGGTATTTGTTTCTCTTGCTCACCGATTCCCTGAAATCCAGCCATGATAT
This sequence comes from Lepetodrilus tevnianus, assembly GCA_032361465.1. Classification (NCBI taxonomy): domain Eukaryota; kingdom Metazoa; phylum Mollusca; class Gastropoda; order Lepetellida; family Lepetodrilidae; genus Lepetodrilus; species Lepetodrilus tevnianus. The sequence goes on along the minus strand of JAUTBX010105532.1, from coordinate 8,273 downwards.
TGATTTGGTTGAACATATGGGTTTGTTCAGAGAAGACTGTTATCTTCACATGTAATGAATTGAAACTTTAATTTGTTTCAGCTAAAGTATTAAATTCTATTTTTTTTATGTCATCTTATCTGGCAGAATATAAATTAACGCAATCTCAGAAATCTTATTACAAAGTTACGTTATCAGATGGCTATTTCTACTTCTTGTGATTGAATTTATGATACTCATAAACTTGAAGTAATTTTGTATATGTATTTTGTTATATAGTACACTGTACATCATTATCACAATGCACTTCTATGCATTGCAGAATCGGTTAAAATTTACAGGGTTAGGCATGAATCACATTTTTACTTTTGTTACTTTCATTCATTTATTTTGTGATAACATTATACATGTATAACACAGTACCTACACTGGTATATTATGATATATAGCTGCAATGTACTCTTAGCTGAGATTGATATTCAAGAAAACATTGATAAACATACTAGTATTTACAGTGATGAAACTGTTAAGATGATTACAATGATATTTCAACAACTGGCATGGGCATATTAACATCCTCACAACACTGCATTAAGTAATTACATGCATATTGATTGAGACAAACATTTTTTCTTTAAAGAAAATATAAATCTTTATGACAAGAGTCTATATCAACATAACTGCTTCTTTCAAGGTGACTTTTGAGCTGTCCAATATAAAATTGATTGTTATTTGATAATAATTTGAATTCTCTATACAAATACTGTGTTAGCCTATTGAATAAATCTAATTCATCATGAGTTATAACTGATAGCTGCTTGAGCAAATACAGTTAATATGTCTTGAAATTCTTATAATTGTTTGTGATGATATTTCCATTGTAAAATCAAATTTACAACGTTTAGATGTTTCACTCTCTGAACTTTATAATTAAATTTGTCAATATCTGTCAGGTTAGTTTAACGTCAACAAGAATCAGAGCTCTATACAGATATACTATCAACAAAAAATTGAATTAAACACATTTTACTTATATATCAAAGCAATCAAATGATAATTGAAGCATCTCAAGAATATACATTTGCTAAAATTTATATTATATATAATAAGAACATTATATATTTAAGAACATTATTAACATGTGTAAAGGCCATCTGAACCTTCGTTTCAACCAAGTACATGCATTATTAAGATGAATGATTTCCAGATGTCAAGTGAACCTAGTTGACATCCTAGAGAAAAAAGATCTGCGTTAACTTCATCACCGAGCTCAATGTTTAACTCATCAAACGAGGACGTTCTGGCAATCCGTGCACCGATTGTACGGACATGACCAATGAAGAAGACCTCATCAATTCTCGATTCCGATGGAACTTTGAATGTGTCTGGCATTGCAAGAGCAGGTTTCTGTATTGCTAGGATATAATCTCAACATCAGGAATCATGCTGGAATGGTCGTCAGTTAGGATTTCTTCCAGCAAGAAAGACCTACTGAGATTTCCTATACATGCTCCTTGTGCACTGTCCACATGCCTAAATCCCTAAGGGCTGGCTGGCCACACAATTTGGGTTCAATCAGGACCTGATCAGAGAGAAATTGGGTCTCATCAGTTTAAGCTTAACCGTTGGCGCTTATAGATGGAAGGGGCCAGGTGCATGTGGTAGCTATGATCTGGCGGTTATTAACATACACAATGAACCGTATTACATGGATATTAACGTACAATAAGGCATGAGAAAAAATGTGCATTTCTGAATGGTCTATAAACATACTAGTAATAAATTTAATGATATTAATTGACACTAAATATCATACACATGTTGTAGTAGTAATCCTGTTACTACATAATTCACCTTCTTGAGATGAACATCACTACAAATGTGGCCGATCTTCTCCATAGAAATTCTCAAATTCTTTATTTTTTTCTAAGTCGTAATTTTGAATAATCCATGTCTGGTGACGCACTTGCTAAGACAGCTCACTATTCATGGGACTGGATTGCGGTGCACTGTACTCCAGTTGGGGGCAATTACACTGCTAACAAAAGTTTATCTACTTACATCCACAGCACTTGGAAATCTTTTTAAAGGTGAGCTGTTTTACACAAGGATTTCAAGCTGCAAAATCAATTGAGAGGATATCTTTGCTGTAGAGTATTTCATGTAAACGATGCTGCATAGAACATTAAAGTCCTGCAATACTGGCTGTGTACTTTTACAATGTAATCTTCTATCAAATCAAGCTGATTGTTGAACATATTTACCTTTGTGGTACTGAAGCTTGGAGCAAGATTCTTAATGTGTTGATTGCATTACATGTAAAATCAAAATGGAAATCATTGGTTAATATTACTCTGTAAATATTAACCGAATTCCACTGAGTACGCAAAAGTGCATTTCTAATCCTCATGGGTACAATGCCAATAATATTGTCCACATATTTGAGATTGGTGTTCAATAACTAATTTCCGCTCCGACGGAGGATCTGGTAACAGCACTGTGGGCGTGTCTCTGTAGACCAATGTGTGTTCATTCAGTGGGTGAAGGGTTACCTGATACCCCCTGTAGGTAGACCTTCTCTGACTCCAAGCACTAGTCATAACATATCACAGTTGGTGTTGGCAGATAGTGCCCAAGTGACTTCATCTCTAGACAGACCAGCCATAGTGGCTTACATTGCCAGTTATCATGATGTCAGCCCTACACATATTACCTAGCTCATGTGACAGATGTGACAAACGATGTGAGATGCAGCTGCCAGATTGCCTGTGCTGGAGAGTGTCAGATTGTATTGAAAATAGAACAAAAAAAAGTCGATAGGAAATGTCAGAGGATTATTTCATTGGTCAGAAAGCTAAATCGTTTTGTCTATGACGCAATGCAGAAACACATTTGACCATCGATCCGACCCAATCAGGTATCGCTCACTGCACACAATCAGATTCAGACCAGAGACGAAAATGTATTTCCTTGAAATTGTTTCTCATCTGGTTCTTTCACCATCAAATCTCCAAAGGGGTAACCATATACACCGAACAATTACCGTTGACTGATGTACGGGACAGTGCACATTGGGTTGGTAATGGAAATATATAGGAAGAGACATCACATAGAATTAAAAAGGATTAAATTGAATCAGAACTTAATCAGAAAGGAAATACTGTGTGATATAGCATTATAAGTGCTACCTACTAATGTATAATGTGTGCAGATGAAGTCTACGATGTCTAGACAAATTTATATCTTCTGAATATCTTGACCTCGTGACATATTACTTCAGTCTGGAGGGAATGTCTTTAGAAACATTTCCATCAGTTCCACTAGAACGATGGCAGGACCTTATATCCTGGAAAGGGTGAATATCTTTGCCAAAATTTGAAGGACATAACCAATTTCCCCTCAAATGTAGTTCACCATAGATGTCATATATATAGAAGTATATTCTAATGATGAATTCTTAGGAAAAAAATATAGCTTTTTTACTTTTGCATTCATTGAACCAAGATGATTTTGATCTTTGCCTTACTATTGCCAACCCTGGGGGAGACCAGACGGAACCTTGTACACACAAATTGTAACTTTGATCTCCAACATTGAAAAAGGCTTAAAGCATTTTTTACATTTAGTGAATGAAAATGATTTTGATATTTGACCTACTATTGTAAATCCTGATGAGAGCAGACAGTACATTGCATGCACTCTGTGGACCTTGAAGACTGAATGGCAAAGGGTCAACGTAATACATGTTTGGTGTTCAGTGAACTCAGATGATATTTGATCCTTGACCGACTATTGACAACCTTGAAGAGACCAAGTGACCAGACAGTGTCTTCAAAACAAACATTGGACCTTGATCTCTGACACAAATGTCCATAAAGTTATGCATTAAAACACCCTGGATGACTTGGTGATCATATATGATATCCATGATGATCCTCATACAGTTGGTAAATAACCAATATAATGTAGACCAAATATTTGGTATGCTAAATATGGTAAATTATAGCCGTTGGGCTGTTACAAGAACATAGTATTACTATACCAATATATTTTATCTGCTTACCGTAATATTCAATATAGTATCTAAGATGACAAAAGGAGATGGTAGTCATGAATATATGAATGAGAAATGATGGGGAAATAATGAAGAGCATGACACTGAGTGATAGTGACCATGACAGTATTGTCAGTATAAGGTTGACATCATACAAAATGTATGTTAGATAGAAATACTCAGCTGATACGAAAACATGTCTGAAATGTGTACTACAGGCTTATTGAACAAGAAAAAGGAGGAAATGATCTTGTTGTTTTCCATTTCAAAGAAATGCTAAACTGTAATAATAATTTTTGTTGGTCCAAATTGCCATGATATTCATTATCTGTTGATGTACATTATGTGAATAAGTATATCAATAAAAATATTATATTCAGAATGCCTTTATTCTGGCTTGATGCTTTCTTCCAATGGTATTAAACACTGAGGACTAACCACCTGAAAGGACAGTCACCCAGGCAATAGAACATGGTTACAAATTCAATATATATCGATCCCATGACGTGAATATATCTTCATTAGTGTTTCCAAAGGAACTCTATGCTAATTACCTATCCATCAGCTGGGAGAGACTCTGTGATACAGCAAAGGAGATCAGGGACAACTGTATATATTTGAGTTGGTTAATTAAAGGATCTCAAGGCCCTCAAGAGCCCTCAGTGAGTATCCTGACCACGAAAACACACACACTAATACAACAAGTGGAACACATGAACTCATTAGGTCAGAACCTTCTCTCGGGACAGTGTCCACAGAGATCGACCTGGTCAACTTGGTCATGGTCAATGACACAGAAATGAACCTGAGTTCAAGTGAAGCAGTAATGGTAATGGAAACCAGAGTCAAGACAGCCAGATTTTGTGAATCAGCACCACCTTGGGGGTAATGTCCATACCACCTAATCACCTTGTCTGTGTCATGGGCAATTCCCCCTAATCACCTTGGCCCTGCCATGTGCAATGCCATCAGACATTACCATATATAACCAGAACCTTGACCAGAAGTCTGCAGATAGATGTCAAGCTGGTGGAATAGTATAACCTTCACTCCTCATTGGACACAAACCAGATGAATGTCCATGAACATGGGCTCTGGTGAATGTCCATGAATATGAACTTTGATGAATGGCCATGAATATGAACTTTGATGAATGGCCATGAACATGAACTATGGTGAATGTCCATGAACATGGGCTCTGATGAATGGCCATGAACATGGGCTCTGATGAACTTTATTCCCCACCAGCGGGACCTCCTGTAAACAGCACTGGGACAAGGAACATTCAGGAATAGAATCTTACAATTGCACATCCTTACATGTTGACTAGTATTTCCTTTCTGTGTACGTCACACTCTAGAAATGGGACATATTGGTCATCTAGGGGGACACCTCATGCTCTAGAAATGGAACATACTGGACAGCTAGGGGACACCTTGTGCTCTAGAATTGTAACAGATTGGCCATCTAGGGGATGCCATTACGTATAAGCAAGATTGACCTCCAGCTAATTGAAATCAGTTCCTTCCTTCCATGTAAGGTCGGTATCAAGCCTACTTCCTTCCACACTGCAGGCTCTGACAGCACAGAAAAGGTCAGTTAGCTTCAGAGACCTCTTTGCCCACACACCCTGCTACATTCACTGTTGCAAGCATTCAAAGTAGACAGCATAACCTAGGGAAACATTGACTGAGAAAATATAGAACTACGGTACGGTAACTTAAGAAACCAAGATGGTCAACAATCTGGAGGCTTATTCTCAAAACATTCTTAAGAACTTCTTAGGCTAAGAACTGTTCGTAGATATACTATAAGAATCGCTAAGAACTGTTCTTAGGCTAAGAAGTTTGTAAGAACATTTCGAGAATAGGCCCCTTGTTCTTTATCCAGGCAACATGGTCATACTCATCATTCTATTCACCAAATGTTCACCCAGCAGAGAATGGGTACCCAGAAGGATGAGATGGATATGTGAATGATAACCTTGTAGCGCCTTGAATGGCAGCTTGGGTTGTATACTCCCCAGTGAGCTGAGAAGGAAATGAGTGCACACAGATCCATTGACCAGGGTAATAATGTACAGCGCTCTGAGCACGCTGTAGCGTGGATTTAGCACTATATAAGACTGTATATTATTATTATTAAATAGAATGATAGATACAGATGCATTCACTCCCATTCTGTGGTTGTTGACACTGATACATGTGTACATGTATAGCAACCTTGACCATCTCCTTGAGGTGCTTCCAGATAGTGCAGTTCCTGCTCTAAGTAAGACAAACTGTCAAGCCGTACAGCAGCTGTGTCAAATACTACCACAGTACCAGAGTACAATGCATCTATTAAGAATCAGTACTGAAATCCAGGTTAATGTATATTACTTGTTTGCAAGAATAAATGAATGAATTAGTGCTTTATGTTACAGTGTGAATATTTCACCCATACACAACTGTTCGCAAAGCAACTAATCTTTGTTCTCAAGAAAACACAATATCCTTCATGGCTTAGAACAGTTCTTTCATTTCAACCTGTTATGCAATACATATTAATAAATAATTTAAATAGTAAGAACTAAGAATGTCCCATGTAATGAAATTCCTGAAACTGCTCCACAGAATGGTTGTAGGATTACAATCATTCTTGTAGTAATTACAATCATTCTATGGGACAGTACTTTGAGCTATTGACACGTACATAAATACCAGAGGCCATATACAACATGTATTAACAGTACTGTAAAAAGCTTTCCCCTGGAATCTGTGGAAGTGTTGGCATTTTGAATTAGTCACCTCAGCGTTATAGCATTTGGTGTCAATCCCCTCAGCATTACGTGACTGTTCATACACATCAGAGACAGCACTTCCTGTTGTGGGAATATCTGATGAAAGCCAATGTTTGCTCTGTGCAAATTGTCCTGCTAGCTGACGGTATGGGTCTGAGTATCCAGGATATTGAAACATCTATCTCTGATCATATCCGGATCTGATCATCAGACTTCAGGTGTTATTTGAAACAGGATACAGCAATGCTACCATCATTTCAACATCTCCGGAGAATAATCCTGCAATAATTGCACCAATAAGGTGCTGTCTGACTTTTACAATGTGATCCTAACCTCACGTTAAGTGCCTACACAGTCTACTGTCATGGCCATTAATATATTGTAATTTCTATTCATTCCCGAATCGATATTGAAATAAAATTCCGTTCCTACATTTCCTGTTAATCCTGAATAAAATGGTTGCATCCAAACGAAACGGACTTCCATTCCAGCTGAGGGGCTATACATCTATAACATTCAATCTCAATGCCCACCGGCTATACACAAATACACTTAATTTTAGCATTTCCAGTGAACGATAGTCAATATTAGTCAATAACAAATTTAATCTGTCAAACAAGCATGATCCCCTAATTTTCTGGTCCACAGCATCAGCATTGTTCTCGCAGGCTGAATCGCTCAACAAGGTATTGGGTTACACTGGATAGAAAAACCCTCTCAAATTTACTGCTGACATTAGCCTTGGAAGGAGAACCCAGCAAGGTCTTTCTCACAGTCTCCAATCTCACTGATCGAAATTGGGAAACAAAACAGCATAAGATCCATAGCTGATCTCCATGTTACAGCCTGTCGAATTGTCTCCCAAGTAAAGCGAGAGAATTTGGGGGCCGACCTTGGCAAATAAATCTATAACAGGGAAGGGGATGAAAGACCCATGAGATTGGAATCTGTGGGGCTTCTGCGGGGCGACCACTTCTGGGTTAATGTTGATTGTATGGGTGCAAGCTAAGGTGGATGTAGAATGAAAGGGGTTAACAGAACCAGATCGATAATCTGCAGCAGATGATCAATCAACAACGAGAAGAGTTGACGCCCAATAACAACAAATTATGTGGACATACATCAAAACGTGTGCCTAGTGCTTAGGGTTTACAATAGTGGTTGTACTATACAAGATCTGCAATTACTGCGAGCATACAATGTCCACTAGAGCTGACTGACATAAACAGTAATACTCTATTTCATCGATATGGCTTGGTGAGGCATTTCATCTGACAAGGTACATGATTGTATAGTAATGGTGCAGTGGAAGATAGCTGGACTTGTGACCTAAACGTACTGAGTTTGAACCTGCATTGGGTGTCAGACATGGAAAGTTATTAAAACACAGTTGCTCTTTTTATCCATTGGATATCGCTCCATTATTTTTCAGGAATGGACAGCTATCGCTCCATTATC
>JAUTBX010105199.1:0-11836 GCA_032361465.1 Lepetodrilus tevnianus | reverse complement strand
ACAATAAAAAGCGCTGACCTTACAATAATTGTAGGCTACAATCCGCTACAATAGTTCTGAGCAACGGGCCCCAGATAACATTTACAACTTTTATTTTGGAAATGGCATCGACTTTCTATTTGATCATAAAAATATGTCATTCCATACCTTTCATGTCATTTAGTGTTCTCAGTCTTTGTTCATTTTTCCGTGCAATCTCGTCCACATTGAGGCTGGCTATAGACCCAGGCTGTCGTAGATAGAACATGATGTATACAGTACATGTCTCATCAATGTCAATAGCAGTGCAGTGTATTTAAACTGCTTCAAAAAATGCAAGTTAAAATTTGATATTTTCCTATTACAGTATATAGAATGTGAAAGTAAATACCAGATCAAATTAAATTACTATTTCTCCAACAAATTATTTGGTAAAACTTAGGGAAAACTTATAAATTTATTAATATTATGTTATTGGAAATAAAAGCCAGGGATGATATTTCTTTATTTCCAAAACTCAACATTTATCAGCCCAAACACTAATATTATTTATTATAGTCTATGTGATAGATTCAGTGAAAAGTTTGTTTTCACAAAATATTTCTATGCACATTTGTAAAATTTGTCTCGCTTAACCTTGACCTACCCGCGGACTTGAGAAGAGTCGATCACGGCGGCGAGCACGCGCAGATTCGTTCCTCCTTGGGAGGTCGTCGAGGTCGTCAGGAAACACTGGTCCCATTCCATTCATATCTGTGACCACCAACGACATGCACGCCATTGTAATAAACATCATGAAACATTTCAACCGTATACATAATAAAATTTGTCAACCTTCTAAACATGATCAAATGTATCAATTTTGTAGACATTTTAATACAAGTCAACCATGAAAACCTATTTAAAAAAATGGAAAATGAAATAAAAGAAATCACTACGGTATTTCAAATGCTTATTTACAGATTGTATGTTATAATGTATAACTGCACAATTTAATAATTGATACAAAGAAAAAATAGCATAGTATGACATGCACATTTACAGCTGTACAGACAAGGGCCAGTAACATATGAACAGTTACACTATTGAAAAATAACACCACAGAGAAATGAGAAATATTTCAGTTAACCATTTACCCTAGGAAAATAATTAGACACTGTCAATTTTAATGCATTTTCTTAATACAGCAATTTATTATCAATTATGAATTGTCCCGACAACAACAAAATGTAACCCATTGATATTTTTACCTCAACCTTTCAAAGAATATTTCAAATCAAAGAATTTTAGATAAATATATTGAATGAATCCAATGAAAATTAGTTTTTAAACTTGGAATAGTTTCCTGAGAATTTGAATTTCACAACATCAAACTGGATGACAACTGACATATGTTTCAGAGCAAAAGAAATGGGGGGACACTAAACATGGTTATGGAAGAAATCGGACGATTCTCAAACTGAATTACCAGAACAGCCCACATAACATTAACTGGTAAGCGGTTTATTTATCATAATTTTATTCTGAAAATTGGGTTTTGGAAAAAATGTATTATTGTTTGGTATTGAAAAGAAAAATGTTGAGATATTAAATAACTAGAGTTTTCTTTAGAAACCCTTAACTAGGAGTTACCAGAATCACGTACAACTTTGACCAAAAAAAATGTATAATTAGTTGAACAAATACACGACATGTACACAATATTGATCAGTCCGATTGACATGCAACAGAAATGTGGTCACATGCAGACTTAACGCATACACAGTAACTGGATGCCACACTTTTGCAGTGATCAAAGCGTGAACGTCACAAACAGTATAACACCAGTACAGTGGCGCCCCTTTGAATGAAAATTAGTCGACATCACAGATTAGTAAACATAACATGCTGCAAGAAACAAACATTTCAATGTTAAATAGGTCATGCTGACATAGACGTTTCCACATCACAGTGACATAGTTGTTACCAGTGTTACCAGGTCATGCTGACATGATTGTTACCAGGTCATGCTGACATGATTGTTACCAGGTCATGCTGACATGATTGTTACCAGGTCATGCTGACATAGTTGTTACCATGTCATGCTGGCATTGAACGGCATACTGGCACACACATATAAAAACAGTAATCCAAGCACATATATTATTATATTAAAGTTATGCTTCCACGACAAATTTCATGCATGTCATCAAAGTTAAAAATCAATTAATATATTAAATTTATTTGTTTTCCCCTCAGAAACAATATCTACCAATTCAGACCCCGTTATACCGGACACTTCCCTTTTTTTTGCTAAAATCTGACCGGTAAGTGAAACAACCGGATCATCGGATCAATCATTCATCGATTTAAAGTATATAGTTGGAAATCCGTATTGGTTAAAAGTTGACCGGTAAGCGGAGAAACAGTGTTAACGGAGACCGTTATAACCGGTCTGACTGTAGTACCTTTAGAAAAAAGGGTCAAGAAATCAATTTGAATTTTGAAAGGTCAGCATGTAAAATGAGCTAACACGTCTATATTAACCCCATCAGTGTGGACATGGCTATTAACTTTCTCTTCAAAAAAACAGGCTTACACCAAGTTTAAAGTACCTACACCAAAACCAAATCATGTTAAAAATTTCACCTTACTCTCTAGCATATAGTAAGTCTACGGTCATGCACACAGCCAGTTACTAAAACACAGGGGAATAATGGACCCAAAAGTCAGCATCATGTCGAGTAAACACTACGTATTTTTTAGCCAATGACATGCATAAAGTCTGTGATGGTAAGCCCTCCCCACTCTTAATCCAGCATGCTGCAAGTACGAAACAGACCAGGAAGTTGCCGTGCGGTGCTGTGTTGGCGGTGACCTCTACGTGACTAACCTATGAAGGCACTGTTGGATTGGAGCATGGGTTGCGGGCTCATTGACCGGTGCGGGTTCAAGCCTAAGTCTCTAGGCTCCATGTGGGGCAATGCCCGCTCAAACTGGCCTGTGATAGAGATGAACAGGGTGACGTTCAAAGCAAAAAGAGTGAAATGTTGTACATAATTAATATAATTATTAGAAAAAGACAGAATGTAGTTTTTAAAATCAAGTAGACAAAACTAGAATGGGTGCCGATTATTTCATAATGAAATATAAATAAATTAGAAAAATTGTGAAGTATATTCATCTATAAAATTATTCCATATTTTGTAAAACATTCAAAGCAAAGGCGCAAATAAATACGAGTCAAACGTAATTTAGCTAACACTGTGATTGAAATAATTTGAATTCATTACAAGCAGAGCTAAGCGTGGAAGGCAAACTTTTCATCTATAAGATTTATTTCTACAAATCTGAGCCTACGCTAGATAGACAAGACTAAGGATATTTATTTCTATATTCTTCTCTAAGCAAACTTAGTTGTTGTAGCTAAAGATTTACTTGACATGGGTATTATATCTCTACTAGTAATCTAAAGTCATGAAGTTACTAACTGAAAATTTTCACATCTATAAAAAAAAATTAAAAAAATTGTGTTACAGATATAAATATGAATATTTAGAGATGAACAATTTACTGTTTCTATTATTATGAGAAAAGGGATGGAAAAGTTCTATTTTGAAATATTGAAGTGACTATTTTCAAGTCACAAACTATACTGCATTCAAGTACAATTTACATGGTCAAAGTATTTTTAAAAAGCAACTAAAGAATATAACTAGCTTAAAGCATCAATGCCAAAATAAGTAGTCTTTCCTAGCTATATATAAAATCAAATATATCTTTTGAAGTATCTGTATTGCTGTATCTGTATTTAGTCTCTAATTTAACAAATTATCAATTAACGTTGTAGTACTGCAACAAAATGATTAGCTTACATATCAATACATAACTTGGTACTACGAGTTTATAAATTTGATGAGCTAATACCGGTATTAGAATTAGTGTCACTATTATTCTGATTCTAAAACAAACCTCCACTTTCTTCCATTTCCATACTGCTTCTAACTGAGAACAAAACACAGTAGAAATAATAATTGCCTGCTATCTACGACTCGAAACTCACAAGAGCAGGAAACAAACAGAAACTGAACCACACAAGCCTAGCTATAGACAGTGGGGGTAAAGGAGGTTGGATTGTGTTTGAAAACTCAAGGACATAGCAAATATAAGTAGAATTAACAACAAATATATTTTGCTTCGTGAATTTTTGTCATAGAGTAAATGTACAGAATGTGCTCATGTAAAATAATATATTTGAAGAAAATCATATAATTTGTTGATTTTATTTTTGCTTTTATGATAAGGTAGGAATTCAATAGTCCTACATTGTCATAAAAGCAAATATAAAATCATTATTAATATTGCAAAAATAATTTTAATTGAACTGAAGTTGTTTACGAAAATGTGTAAATATCGATAAGTGCTTTGGAATAGGATATTGACGGTATAATATATCGCAGTTTAGAGCACAATGGTCTATTAGTCCTGAAAACCTGATCGCTATGTCTCTGTGAGGTTAGTATTAGGTGGGGTGGTCTCCGAATGTCTCACTTTTGTGTCTCATCGCCACGAGGTTGTGCTCCTGCTGTCGGATCATGGCTGCTTGCTGCTGCTCCAGATTATCGTTGGACATAGGGTCATATGGATACTGCCGCTTGAACTCTTGCCTAGAGTCCGTATCAGCTGAGATAGGAAAGTTGTGCGTAACATCACAAACAACATTTATAGAGAAGAATGTATGTAGATTAAAACATTTATTGAGAAGAAGACATGCAAATCAGATTTTATAAGAGAAAATCTTGAAAGGTCAAAGGGAGACAATTTATTGTTATTATCTCCCCTGACAGATTAAGGCAGACAATCATATTGATAGAACTATTTTTCATTGGTTTGCATATTTGTGCAACATAAACGCAGAAAGGATTTAATGGAACGAATACACACATGGATAGCCGACTTTGAATCTATACTAACAACATTTCAATATGAACATGAAATATTGCTTGGTGCAGTCATGTGGAATTGTCAGAAGGATAGAAAAAAAAACAAGATGCACACCCCGATTTTCTACATATTCAATCAAATTATTACCTAACAACAACATTGCATCTATTAGATGTTTCTCTGTACTATCATTGCTCTCACCTTGTTTGAGTTCATTAAACTCATGTAGGTACATTGGGTTGGGGTTGTTATCAGCTGTGGGGGCTCGTCTCACGGGGACAGTGTTCCTGTTCCGCGCCATCTCAAACACGTCGATCTCACGCTGCTGTCGCCTGTAGATACACGCAGCCATACTTTACAGGCTGTCATACTTTACACATAGTCATACTTTACACGCAGCCATACTTTACATATAGTCATACTTTACATGGTGTCATACTTTACAGGTTGTCATACTTTACAGGCTGTCATACTTTACACATAGTCATAATTTATACATAGTCATACTTTACACATAGTCATACTTTATACATAGTCATACTTTACACATAGTCATACTTTACAGGGTGTCATACTTTACAGGCTGTCGTACTTTACACGCACGCAGTCATACTTTATATATACTTTCCACACAATCATACGCAGTTATACATTATATGTACTTTACCTGCAGCTATACTTTACACGCAGTTATACTCTACACACAGTTACATGGAATCATACTTTACATGCAGTCATATGCAGTTACAGATTACACATACTTTAGGCTGCACAGTCCTACTTTACATACAGTTATTCTTTACATAGAGACTGTTCAAAAACCAACTCAAACACACACACTTATGTAGGAGACAATATTATATTTGTAACCTAGTACAATTGACAGAGCGTATGTAACATGCCATCATCAATGGATCTGAGCTGTCGACCAATCACTCTGCACTAACAGATCCACCAATGACACTACCGTCATGCAGAATGCACAAAGTTAAAAAATGGCAACTATTTCACCTTTCAGGATTTATCTAAAGGTACAAAATAATGATTCGTTGATGCCGTAGATCTATCAATCTATCAATCTACCAGGGGTCCGTTGCTCAGAATATTGTAGCGCTACAATAATTGTAACTGGGCTCCGGCCACAATAAAAAGCGCTGACCTTATAATAATTGTAGGCTACAATCCGCTACAATAGTTCTGAGCAACGGGCCCCAGGGCTGTGTTCAATCAGCACAGGGCTGAGTAAGCCGCTTAGCTAAACTGGTTCCCTGCCCCATTTATGGTTCATACGACTCTTGAGACAGTGGCTAGATTATTAAGCGGCTAGCAAGCACTTGTGTCATTGAACACACCCCTGGTTTTGTGTCTAATGCATTGCATTTTGTATTTCTATTGCGAATAATATGCTTAAACTAAAAATTGCATTTTGTACCAATTAATAAATCCAAAAATGTGGGAAAATTCCATCAAACAAATTTTGTGCGATCTACTAAATGTTAGTGCCAGAACACCAGGACAGATTTCCTGCCAGAACTCACGGGACTTGTGGCGGCCTCTGCTGGAGCCGGGGGTCAAACACGACCGGCTCGTTCTGGAAACAGAAACAATTGGAATCCTTAACACAAGCAGCTCCGTATAAATGGCTCAATAACTCAATAATAATCCTTACAAAAATGTTATATATTTAATATTGCAGCAATGTAGATAAATGTGGAAGTAAAAAGTCAACTTACCTCCCTTTTATCCAACATGTCTTCCACTCGGTCTCGTTCACTCGCTAGCTGATGTTTCATCTTCGCCAGTGCATTGAGAATATCAGTACCTGATGATTGCAAAATGTTATATTACAATTTATAAATCTAAAAATGCGTCGAAAAGAATGATAACAATAATTTGAATATACAATGCCTTTTATCAAAATGTCTGTACTAAATCCATCCCTTTTTCTTTGTTATTTTTTCAGTTTACCAGTAATTAGTTTAATTTATTGTTTTTTGTATACACATACGGTAAATAATACTTACTTTCTGCTCGTGACTGAAAAAGAAAGAAAATTGTGTCAATTTACAATAGTAAACAAATTCATAGATATACATGCATTTTTTAATAATAGTAAGTAAAAAATTCATACCGATATGGATGCATTTTCTCCCACACAATTTCTGTGTGAATGGCTCATTGAAATAACCTGAAAGCTATTGGTGCGGTTATAGCATAGCAAAATGCACCAAAATCTGCGACTGAATATATTTCCATTTCATATACAATTATAAATTACAAATGAAAATTTCAAAGCAGATTACATTTCTGACTACATCTGGTCATTTTTGAAAAACTGTATCTGATTGTAACAGATAGTAATTACAAATTTAAAATGACTTGTAATAATTCCTGTAATATTATATACTAGTATCCTTGTTAACACACACACTGGTAAATCCCAGCATTAACCCTTTCACTTACTGTAGCTCTGTCAGGTGTTCTGCTAACTTCATGCTAGAAGAAATTTAATAAGTATAGAATTACTACCTAGAAAACTAATCTCAGTCAATGTATTAAACATAAAGTTGGAACTATCTAAAAATATATACTAAATACAATATTATTTACAGTTAACCGAGTAACACACTAATGTTACAAAGGTATACTAGTCTATGAAATGTTGACACTTTATCTATGTTAACAGAATAATTAGGTAGATTTGAGGAAAGCTATTTCTACATGATGGTGACAATATGGAGCGGGGAACATTAAGGATACTAGTACAAAGTGTTAAAAAGCCGGGTTTGGGAGGTTAAAAAGAAGGTTGTATAGTAGAAAACTATGTCTTTGTACAATAGGAGTGAGTACCACCCTAATCATGAAATTTCAACTTTGGTAGATTCACAAAATATTAGTTAAATTCCTAAAAATTCTTGAGATATTTGTAGACAATTTCAACAATATATCATTGAAAATGGCAGACCAAAATGTTAACATAACATTTTCAGTATTGTTAGATTTGTAAATCTGAATTAAATTGGTGCAATATTCTATCAATGTAAAGTTACCTAGAAGCTGGCTTCTCCCAAATGAACTTGAACTAATGACCAATTTACCACAAAGTGTACTGAAGTCATCTCTTACGATTCTAGAAATAGTGCAAATGTTACAGGACTCTCGAGGTGCACGTAAGTATTTACTCTTATTTGTTATACAAGTGCCATACTGAGCCTCATTCCATAGAACAATCGTAGCACTACGAGAGTCGTAACTCATATACATTAACATGGAGTTGCTAAGGAGTTATGCCTCAGGTAATGCTACGATAGTTCTCTGGAACAGAGGGATGGTCTATACTATGTCCTATATACCGTAAGTGACGAATTGATTGGAAGCCCTAGTCATATAAAAGCTGATCAGCCCAATATCATACAAGTGACAAGCTGGCCCCGAGATTACGAAACTTTTCTGAGTACAATTCCACACTTAACTCCGAGTTTTGTTCATAGAACACCATGTAAAATATGAGCTTGAGCATGAAATCGTACTGAGAAAGTTTTGTAATCTCGGGGCCTGGTCTATCTACCCTATGTTCTATGAAAGTGACCCTGTCCGATAAAAGTGAAAACCTGATGGTCCCTACTCCCTAAGAAAGTTGCACGCTGGTTCAGTGGCCCTATGTCTTATAAAAGCAATAAGCTGGTCTACCCTATGATTAGATAGCGCAGGCGACACAACTGGCTGCTCATCATCCTCACGTCGCCGTGCCCCAGACGAGGGGCGACTTCCGAGCTGTCTTCTGACGGTGGGAATCATGGGCGACGCAACTCGCGAGGTAAGCGAATTATCGTCGCCCTCTGGTGACTGGGAAAGTGTGCAATGGGTTAGTTGTGCACAGAATCAGGCTACACGTTACATCTACTCTTGAACACACTCGTGAAATCATATGGATTTATGGAATAAATACCAATAATATTACTTTAATAAATATGAATTTTGGTTGCTAAAATTTAATATCGCTGGATATACTAAATGAATGAATTATTGTTTTATGTCAAAGCGGGAATCTTTCACCCATAGATGACGATATACTAAAAGGAATGTACCAAATATTAAAACGAAAATATTAATCTCTCTGATGTTTTTGTCAAGATGACAATCAAATAAAAGTATAACAATATTGAGAAGTTGAGATGTGTGCAACAGTGATGTCAAACAGAAGAGTGCATCAGTAAAATGATCACTATTATAGCAGGCAGGCGCCAATCTACACGCTAGATACACTATGGGATTACATGCTTGATGTTCATCTAGGATTGCGGCATACAAGGCACGAACTATACAAACCAACTTTACAAAACTCTATATGCTACTGCGTATGTAGAATTACTTTCCTACAGTCCTGTTATACAGAATTCTAAATGTTCAACATAGTCTCAGAACATTACCATTTTACTGTTACACATAAATAGCTATAGAAAAGTTCAGCATCTGGCATCTGTCCCACAGAACAATTATAGCGCTACAAGATTCAGAACTCAGATATGTTAACATGGAGTTTCAACTCTTGTAGTGCGATAGTTGTTCTGTGAAACAGGGGCATGTTATGCAGAATGTTATACATCTACATGAAAGTTGTCTAAGTAATAAGAAAGCTAGGGTAGCACAGACTGTAGGCTGCTAGACAGCTGGATACTCACAGTGTCCGTGACGTGTTTCCGTCCCACTGCAGGCACTGGTGGTGATTTTATCCTTTCTCGGTTCTGGAAGATGTGCAGGAAAATGTTATTTCAAGCAGAGCTAAAAATCAACTAACGCTGTATAGATACTATAAATCACAAAATTAATGCGTCACTAATTTAATGCGACCTGTAGATTTTAGACATAAATATGAAACCAATAAAATGCGACCAGTCATATGTCTCCATACATGTTATTCCCCAGTCTTAACTTTAAATTTAATGCGCAGCAATTAAATGCGGTGGGCGCATTTTTCGCATTAAAATTCTGCTCGCATTAATTTCATGATTTACACTATATAGCATTATATACGAACAAACAACTCAAGTACACATGATGTGGTGAAATGCAGATGAGTTCAAGTTCAACGCCATCGTATGAATTAATAAAACAACATTTGCGATGGTTATGAGAAGTGAGTGAATTATTGCTTCATGTCACAGCGGGAATCTGTCACCCATACATGATGAGCTTATGAGAAGTAGAATTCATCTGGCCCAGAGATCACAAAACCTTTTGAGCACGATTTCATGCTCAAGCTCTAAGATTATTAGCTCGATATTCCTCTATCCACGCAGTTTCATCGTCAGCTGGAAGGCAGAGTAAACTTGAGCTCAAATTTAATATGGGGATTTGAGGACAAAACATTGAGGAGAATGCATTAATATTCAAAAAAGTTTCTATTCTCGGGGCCTGGCTGTATAATATGTGTGCAATACCGTAATCAAGAAAACTGGCAGATAGAATATCTTGGGGATTTGATTTAATTAAGATCTATAACTATTTATCTAAGTATTAAAAATAGATGGACATGGTAATCTAGCATACCTACACTAATGCTAATAATAAAAATAACAATAATAATAATAAGGTAATAATAATAATAACAATAATGGACATGGTAATCTAGCATACCTACACTAATGCTAATAATAATAATAATAATAATAACAATAATAATAATAAGGTAATACTAATAATAATAATAATATTTATAATAATAATAATAATAATAATATATTATAATAATAATAATATATAATAATTTATAATAAAATAAAATAATAATAATAATTTAATAATAATAATAATAATAATAATAATAAAGTAATCATTTTGAGTCAGATTATTGTCACAGCAATAATGGTCATCAGTTAACCTCATTGCTACTAGGAGCAATCACAGATGCCCTTCACAGCAGTGACCAATTAATTTGCCATCAGTATGCAAACATATCAAATATCAAATAATAATTAATGTTCTATGTAAAATAGAGACCGAGACACTATTTTGAGACAATATTCTAACTATTATAACGATTGCACTCTTTCTAGATAGAAATATATAATTGCTACATCCTCTCATTGGATGAGTGAGTGAATATGGAGTTTAACGTCGCTGCAGGAATCTTTCACCCATTTACGAAATTTCCCATTTCATTTGGAAGCACGTCAGTGGCTAAACTATGACATGGAAGAAGAATTTATAAGAATAAAGTCACTAGGATAGGATGTTAGCATATCTATCTATCAATACAATAATATGTTAGCAAATGTTGTATACAGTCCGTGAAACTAAATACAATTTCAATAATGCTTACATATGTCTTGCCAAGCTGAATAAAAATATACATAATTCTATATTTATTTATTTATTGTTCTGTCCTGGTGTTGACTTATTTTATATTGATTTGGATCGGTTGAATTAGTGTTTTTCGTTGTTTGTTATTCTTCAGTCAACTGGGTCAACTGAAGAACGTTACATCACAGAAGAGCTTTTCTAAGCTGAATAGTAGTTTCTGATTCATCAAGGTCATCTGGAGATCTATCAACTTTATGAGTGACCTCCGATCCTTGATTATGGGTCCACAAAACGGATTAGAGTCCGCGTGCCATAAGACCCCCGTGATTCTAAGCACTAATTTGTCCCATAAGCCCCCCCGCGTCTGGCCAGTGCGCTGTGCCGATATATGGAGTCACCCCCTGCCGTTAATTACACTGCGGGTGGAAAGCTTGATATTCGAAAGTACAGGAGTTGAAATATTACAAGTTAGAGAACACTTATAGGCTCCACCCTTGAAGTTATTCACACAGAGCAGGTTATAATGGTGAAGGGTTGGTATGGGAGAAAAAAGGATTGATAATGTTCGTAAGTCTCATAAGTTTGCAGATCACCGTTCATCAGTTCATCACAGTTCATATCAGTTCACTTT
>JAUTBX010104978.1:0-10000 GCA_032361465.1 Lepetodrilus tevnianus | reverse complement strand
CCCGTGTAAGGTACTGCGGGGTGAAAGACAAAGTAAAATGTCAAGGTTATTCTTTTCATAAAACGTCATATATTATATTTGAGCTTGAGCATGATCATGAAATCGTACTCAAAAAGTTTCGTAATCTCTGGGCCATTGTAGTGGTTATCCTCTATTACTAGGCCTACTAGCCATTGGGACGTTTTTGGATCTTCTATCTTTTATCACATTAAAATCTGTAAATAAATATTTCATCACTCGACACTGAGGTACGAACCATCTTGATTAATTGTGATTCGCGCGGATGCGGAATCTTTTCCAATGGCGTTGGAAGCCTCGCAAGTATACTCAGCAGACTTATATACGCCCCTGAGAACCAGATCGCCACGACCAATGGGGAGCGTCGTAACATCTATGTATGATCCGTCTCGAAGCCAGCGATAGGTCGGCAGGGGTTCTCCAATGGCTGCACACATTAGAGTAACGTTGGATCCAGGATCGATGAAAGCCTCTTGTGGAAATTCATTAATTGTTGGCGGGGATTTCTTAACTGAAATTGAAAGAAATGACTGTATCATTGTTCTTAGCTGTAGTCAAGAGGTAATGTCAGTGTTTTCTTTAGTAAAAATACCAAATAGAGGTTTGTTGGATTATCTGGTAGACTATACAATACATTATCAATCACTTTCATGAGAATATTAGAATAAACACACCTGGTTGAAATGTAGCACGTTTTCAGCATTGGAAATTAAAGACAATTAACCGATAATTAACATTAATAAAATGATTCAGTTGCTTTGGGAAACCTTTGTCGTTATATACCAATGGAATACCCATTAATAGTTCATGTCTCAAGGTAAACTAATATAGTAGTGCATGATAAATCTGCAAAATTTACTATGACCGAGAATATTCAGTAAAATAACAAATATTTGTCAAAATTACAAAACTTCGTAGATTTTTCAAATATAAAGTTTCCAAAAGCAACTGAACCATGATATCTCAACCATCTTAAAATTAATTAATATGATAGTTTTAATTTTTCAGTGAACAAACCTTTGACATACAGCTGGGCATCGAAGTTGTAAATAGTTCCATGTTTATTTTCTGCAGAACACACATATTTCCCCATGTCCCCCAGCGTGGCGTTCAGAATCCACAGTCGACTTTCTCTTCCTACAATAATACCAAAGTGTGAACACGTCGATCTAGAAGTAAAACAACGTTTACAACGTAAGACCCACCACCAAAGCAAAAAAAAATATTTAAAAAAATACAAAAATAATTTAAAAATACAAAAGCAAAAAGCGACCACACACAAATATAAATACAACATACAAGCACAACATATGTAAATTTAAAAATTAATACAACATAAGGATGCTACTATACTATATATAGTGGGCATGTGGCTATAATACATTGAAACAGTGCTGCTAAAATATTGCTCCTAAGGTACATGTAACTATAAAGTTAAGAATGAAGATTACGAATATCCTGGACAACAGTTTCGCATTAGAGTTAGCCAACAGTTGTCGTTCTTGGCGGGGCCTTCGTTGGCGTCTAGCTATTTATTATTGATTAATGCGGAACTGACACATTCCAAAAATGTTAATGCTAGAGTTGTAATTATTATAACAAATTGCACATATACACTATATGAATGGAGATGCAATTAATAAGGCCATCCAGTATCAAACACGGCTTGTTAATGATTAATTTATATATATATGTTGTATTGAAATAGGCCTACAACAAATGCCATGCTTTATCTAAAGACATACTGAGGAAATAGTAATAGTGGTAAGGATTGTGTAAGTATAACAATAAGGTAATAGTAATTCAATTTGAGAATCAATGTCACTTTCTTTCTCTCGTAAAACGAGTGACACAATAAGGCAGCCATTAAAATAAGCACGTGACCATGAGACTGGTTCTTTGTCGCAAAGGCTCTGTACTCGTTACAGTCTATACACTTTTCTGCTGTAGTCATGCTTTACAGATCACAAACGAAACTGTCTTCACAAACAGTACACCAATCAACAGTATGAACAAGATGTGGCATGCAAGTAGAAAGTCACAGTTCATCAAAGTAATCGTACATAGCCAGGTTATACTGTAGTCATTCAACACATAAACACGTTATGGATCTTGTGAATGAAACCACGTAGACATTGTACACATTACATAGACATTCTACGTAGACATTCTACACATGTATCACGTACATACGAATCGGGTAATAGCAACGTATGTAGTCCTCATCAAATACGTTTCGTACCAATATTTACGATGTTTCAGAACTTATTTTTAGTTTCTTTGTTGAAAAATGGTCACTTTTCCAACAAAATAAAATATCATAACAAATATAATCGAACAAATTGTCACGAAATGTCTTTGAAAAGCACCAATAGCAACGGTACAAGGAGACATAGAAATATAATAATTTAATGTTATGGTCGATCCATGTAGGCTGCATAGTCGATCATTGACTTATAATACTTACCACTTCTAAGGCCCAAGATGGTCACTAAAACAATTGTTCATTTAAAAATCTAATTTCGAAATAATGTATAAGAAAACTGAAAACCTAAATATTTAATATTCTCATTCGCGACGATACTAATTAACGCATTTTGCTTAAGTAAAAACTAACTATGAACAGATTCTGCACGCAATGGACAGTATCCACGACTATCATATTAGGGTCATTGTCGAAATTCATAATCGGAAGTTGCTACAGTAACACAAGCAACTGTTTGATCGTAATCAAATATTAATGTTTCTATATATTATGAATGCTACCACAAGCTATACTTCTATCTATACAAAGCTATTATATACAACAACAACGCATGCGCAAAGGTTCAGGGATAGGCTGTGCATAAATGCTTCACAAAAAGGTATTACCAGACCACTAATATACTGTGCATGGGGAATGAATATACTAACACGTGTTTGTGGGATAGGAGAAATTAATTAGCAAATAATTCATAAACTGTATGCTGGTAGGACCTATTAAGCTGCTCTCGTGGATGGTTTATATAATAATGGGCAACAGTTAATTCTGAGACATTTATCAATTTGAAAAATAAATTCAGGACATCTTTACAAAAAATGAGGTTTTCTGAACTGAACTGAAATGTATTCACTCTGGTTCTATTAGTATACAACAGCATGAGGTGCTTACACGAACTTATCATACTAACTCGGAAGATTATGGAACAAAGAATTCGTACACCTACCTATTTGAGAGATGGCAAACTTGAGGTTTTCCCTTATAGGTACATTGTTTTTATGCCATCTAATTATCGGGATAGGGGTACCCTTTGCTTCACAGATAAATGACGTATTGGACCCGGTCTCTACAGACGTCAGAGATGGGTTGCGTGTGAAAGATGGGTACCCAGAAGGAATAGCTGAAATGCATATATGTATAATTATGTTAATCCATATGCATTTATATTAATATATATGATATTTATATAATATAGTTATCACGATTATATAATATCATCATGGATGTATGAGACAAATATTTATATAAATAATGCTTATTATATATATAATATATACTATAATCATTACGAGTAATTAAAGAAGCTATGACGTACCTGTCAAATCATACACTTTCAAAGTAGCAGTCTTTCTATACAACGTCCCGTTGACGTTCAGCACGCACGTGTACTCGGCCGTGTCACGTGGTCGGGTTGTCTTGATCCTCAAAATGGACGTCTCGTTCGTCATCCTGTACTCGAACCGGATGTTGCGTCTCGTCAGGCGCATGTCCCCCTTCATCCAGTAGACGGTGTATTCCGGGACACCGTTAATGGTACAGGAGAATGTGGCCGACAGTTTGGCGGCAAGTTTTGTGTCGCGCGGGCCCATTGAAATCCGGGGGTAATCCATATCCGGCAGAAACGCTACGTCAGACCGACGCCCCATACCCTCGTCGGAAAACGGCGCCACCTGGACGTAGTAGTAACGCTTTTGTTCGAGGCTACGCATGACGTCAGTGCGGTCGCGGGTTCCCACTGAGTTCAGGAAACGATCCCCTTGTATGGGGTCGAATTTGTAGTCGATGGGGGTGTAATATATCCGGTATCCTTTGATGGGGATGGCGCTCTGGGTGGTCTGAATCCATCGGATTTTGGAGGAATACGGATCGGTTCTGTTGATGCGGATGATTTTGACGGTTCCCAAATCTAGAACAGACATATAGAACTATATACGTTACCAATACAATACAAAGGAATCTCATATGCCTAAAGCGTACGAAAGGGTTTTCAATAGAATGTCATGTTCGACATATTAAAGTTGAAGACGAAAGGGTACAAAAGAAAAGGTTTCGTAACTTCGGGGTCTGGATGCATATCTATCTTGCCCCGAGATTACGAAACCTTTTGAATATGATTTCATGCTAAGGGCTATTACGTACCTGGTCCAGATAACGAGGCTTCCATGGATGGACTCCAGGGTCCAGGCCCAGACCAGGTGTATGCACGGATCCTGAAGGAGTAGGTGGAGTGAGACTGCAGTTCGCCCACAATGGTAGGTCCCGAGTCCAAGTCTCCGATGTACATGGCTCCATACTGGTCGGGCTCCCGGTAGTACTGTATCTCGTACTTCAGAGTTTGGTCCAGCTGTGCTTTGGGGGAGTTCACGTACCACTCCAGACGGACTGTGGTGTCGTACTCCACTGTAGCTGTCAGCAGTTCTGGAGACCAGTCTGGCACTGATGTCCAGACAATAGATTGCATGTTAATGAACATGTTCTTGGTTTAATTAAAACACACAACGGCTGCTTTGAAACATATTATATTCACCAACAGGAGGAGTAATGATGACAGTGTGAGTTAAAAGCACATTCTCCAGCGTTTTCCATATCTTCACCAACAACCTCTCGACGGTAAAGAAGCTATAGGTACTACTACTCATATTTACAGGAGGTTTAGAGATGTATATTCACTAACAATCTCTCCACGATAGAGAGTAGTGCCGACAGTTTCAGTTAGAAGCAATAGGTACTAAACTCATATTTACCAACAGGAGGTGTAGCGATGACGATAGCTCTGCTCAGTTTCCCCTCAGCAGTGTCAGAGAAGGCTCTGATCTGAACCCTGTATGACGAGTCCTCTTCCAGCCCCGATACCAGCTCCGTTGACCTGCGTCCCTGCACCATGCGACTCTGGCCAGATCGTCCAGGCTCTCCGTCAGAGTCCAGTTTGGAGAAGATGATCTGGGAGCCCTTGATGTACTGCTTGGACGCACGGTCTTCCGGGAGGATCCAGTGGAACGTCACCGTGGAGAAGTTGAAGGAGATGGCCTGGATTCCAGTTGGAGGTTCAGGAACTGGTGCAGAGAGGAAAAGGAAGGTGGGTCAAACTTACTTCAACAACAGTAATTGAAATTTCTCTATATGTCTTGCGGTCTCTGTCTCTCTCACTCCCTCTTTTCTGTGATTGTCAAAATTCCCACCACACACTCATTAATGCGCTTATTGTTTAGAAAAGCGTAAATGAAATTAAATACAAATATAATTATACAGTGATCTTGATCAATAACACAGAGAATAGAACTTTGACGTTTACATCATCAAGGATGTTGTAAAATGCCAAGGACAAATATATTGTGAAGGAAATAAATATTATCAGGGAACTGTCTAGGAAGTAAAATTGTCAAAACAAGTTGACATTGTTCAAATAATTCTAAATGGTCAAGGCCATGTAAGTTATCAAGGAAGTGCAAATGATCACAACATAATGTGTAGATTGTCACAAACACAACATGCATACCAAATGGAGCCGTTTCCACTGTCAGCTGCTTCACAAGGATTCCCTCCCCTGAAGCCAAGATTGAGGCAACTTCCGCAATATAGACAGTGCTTGGCATCAACTGCTCGAACGTGTGCATCTGTATGGGAGAAATCTCCTCCCGTACGCGACCGGATGTTGTGATGTCCGTGAGATAGACGGCGAATCCGGTGATGTTCCTTTCCTCCACGGGTGCTTCCCACGTCATGTCGAAGTCCTCGAAGGACACCCTTGTGACCTGGAGGTTCATGGGCTCTGCAGACACCACTGCAAGACAAATACCATATCAAAGGGTTGCCACACTGAACAGTAAGCCGTCATCATGATATAACAAGTCTTAAGGTCCTAACACACCAGAGGAGAGATAACAAAAGATTCTATCGACACTTGTTGTTGCTAAGTTCGCTTTTAGTTTTAGTGTGAAAGCATATAGATAAATGATAACGTTATATCTCAGAACGTAAATAGCCGAGTTGGTCGCCGCGAAATTCGCCTCCGGTGTGCAAGGACCTTTGGTCTTTGTACTCACTGGTCCTGACAGAGATCTGTCTACTAAGTTGTCCTTTCTCCGTGTTGGTGTTCACTCTCACCACGATGTTGTATTCCGTATCTGGTTCAAGGGAGCTAATCAGGAAGTTTTTCTTGAAGCCGTATTGCTCAACCAAGCTCCATTGATCCATGGCGAGACTGGATCGAGCCTTGTCGTACATCACATTGAAGCCGATGACGTACTCTCTCGCGAAGAGGTCGTCCGGAGCTGTCCATTCTACGTGGACAGCGGTGGCGTTCAGTGGATTGGCTTTGACGTCGGTTGGTGGTCTTGGGACTGAATTGGAAAACCATTTAAGTTAGTAATGATATTCTTCATGTAAGCACTGATCTCGGAATCGTACAGGAACCCATGACTCAAATTTTAGAGATTCCAGGAAACTCAAATCTGAGAGACTTAAATAATAAAGTAAAATGAAAGAGAAAAGTAGAGGTACATCAGTTAGATTAACTGCTATGAATAAAGTGATTGGATACAAAGGGTGATGTCCCTTCATATTGGAAAACTATGAGGAACTGTATGCTATTGCATTTCTTAATGGTGAACTAATATGACAGCAATACGATGAGGGTCCCACTAGACTGTTAGCTGTGAGAACGCACAGTGCTTATATACACTGCACAAACATGTGGTAATATAGGGCATACTTTGTAAACTGACTTTGTTAAAAGACTTTAAATAATTTAAGAACCTGACTAATACAATATACAACAGACCTGGGTATTGTTTCTCGAAGATCTCTTAGACGCTAAGGGACCTTAGCACTCTCTTAGCACGCTCTTGGCAATGTATTAGCTATCGACAAAGAGAATGATATAGTCCCTTAGCGGGAGAGAAACGATACCCAGGGCACAATTTATTGAAGTTCTCGTAACCAGTACGATACCACAACCCTCTCGTAAATACCTCGTAATATCTAGCGATTGAGATCAACTCCAACAGGGTTATCGTATCACAGAATACACCATAATGTCATGGAAGGTTATACAGACGCATTGCCACCACTTACTGTAAGGACTAGTCTTGACTTCTATAGTGGAGGAAGACTCGCCCTCTATCCCATCAATAAGAGACGACACACGGATTCCATACGAGCGATCAGGCTTCAACCGGCTGACCTGGAACATCAGCTTCTGAGGGATCTCGTAGCGTTGTTCTTCGCCCAGGATGGTGTCGAATACGTAGACGTTGAAGCTGGTGATGTTCCTCTGGTCCACGGGCGCCCACCAGGACAAGGTGATGGAGCTGAAGTCCGTGTCTATCGCCGTCAACTGTCGAGGCTGCTCAGACATTACTGGTAACACAAACACAGTGAGTAACGTAAGTGTGACTTCGATAAAACGAAGTCTTTAATTTCTTCCGACATCCTTTTGTACAGATCTCGTATCCACTACGTACAGATCTCGTATCCACTATGTACACGATTACCCTCCTGTGGTCTTATATTCCGATCGAAATCTCATGGATTTCATGGAAAGGATTTCGTGAGTTCTACATTCTGTCCAAATGTAAAGCTTTTACCATGATTTGAACAACGTTTACAGTTTGCCGCCCCGCTACCAGGTAAAGATCTGAGGAGGATATATATATATATATAACTGGAAGGTTATCACACAATATTCAACCTGCGGAGACCGAACTCAAAGAACGGTCATTTCAGGCTGCACTTCCATTCCTTTGGAAGTATACAAACTGCGCACTTACGAGAAAAATACCTGCTGCTGCTGCTGGTACCGTTCTTTCTTTTTGTATTGGGGTTTAGAGTAGCTTTCTAGATTATTTCACTGATATCGCGACATGCCAGTTGAAGGCAGGAGGAAACCCGTAACATTCGTAGCACACTATTGGCTCCGGTCCAAACGTTCTAGCTAAAGCTGCTTGTATTGTTGTTTGCTGCTGCTACAATCTCATTAAAATCAGATCTCAGCCCCAGCTGAGCAGCTCGCGAGTATCATATTTGAGCGTTAGTTTTGGATCTTATTTTAATGAGACTGCTGCTGTTACTACTACTACTACTACTACTACTACTACTACTACTACTACTACTACTACTACTACTAACTACTACTACTACTACTAACTACTACTACTACTACTACTACTACTACTACCACAACTACTACTACTACTTACGTGTTCTAGTTATGTATGCTCTGGTATATTCCCCCTGCTGAGTATCAGTCTCAGCTCTAAGTTTTATTCGATAGTCCGTGTCCTCTTCCAGACCGTGCACGTAGACCTCCCCGTCACTTCCGGCGTAATCCACGCTGGCCGTTTCCTTTACGCGCCGGAACTTGTCAATTTTACCGTACTCCACGCTGTATAGGGTGATGTAGTCACGTGACCCAGCGTCATCCGGGGTCTTCCACTGAACCAAGATGGTGGACTGATTGAGTGGGCTGACTACAACTTCTTCCAAAACTGTCGGCACTGCGCACGGAGAAAGTAGAGGGAAGGGTATTAATATTAAAAGTACATCCCACACACAGATTTCAATAGCAAAATAACACTACAATATATGATTTACTGATTAAATTTCACGAAAATTAAAATACTAGACATACGATTTCAATAAAAAGACAGTATAAAATAGACATATATGATTTACTGATCCATATCAACATTAGCATGCTGACATATACACTACATTAATGATTTAATTAATAAAAACACAACGTTAATCTAACTACATATAGCTTTTAACGGGATAAGAATGTAAAATCAGAAACAAGATAAAGAAATACAGGAACATCGTCATTATAATGTGTAAATATCTTTATTTTAATACATGTTTATACATTTCAAATGGTTAGCAGCTACAGCAGGCACTAATAGAAGATAGTGTCTATGTAGTTGTTTATTATAGAGTCTATAACAAAATGCAATGCAAAAGAAGGTAAATATAATTGTACAATAATATACATGTAATACATAGCTGATTACTT
Organism: Lepetodrilus tevnianus; assembly: GCA_032361465.1. NCBI lineage: Eukaryota > Metazoa > Mollusca > Gastropoda > Lepetellida > Lepetodrilidae > Lepetodrilus > Lepetodrilus tevnianus. Next base: position 713 of record JAUTBX010104978.1, on the reverse strand, counting down.
GAGAAAAATACGAATATTATAATATATAGTAACCTAAATTAAAATATATCATCTGATCAGGTCAGAATTTGTATTCCCTCATTACCATCCACGGTAGTACATGAGTACACACACATATTACATACTTATCTTTTTTTTAAACAATATTTATTTGAAAACTTCCGGGATTCATGAACAGCCAACTAAATGACTCTCCAACCATCTTTCAATGTCATAGTTTATTCCCGGAAAAGACAAAGAAAAACGTAATCTCCTCAGTTTCATTATAAATAGTTGTACTTAGAAGGCTCATGTTGAAGTTATACAAGTTTAGTACTATTATATGGCATAGGAATACGTAACGTTAACATTATTGCTACTACAAGCATTACACTATACGTCTCACTACGCACATATTACCGTACACAAAAGCACACGTTATAGAATAACTACGTGTTATGTAGGAAAACTACAGATGCTACGAAAATAATCACACTACTAGTTTAAATGGAAGTTGTTCTCAATACTAGAGCTATACAGCATATATAATACAGGCAAAACTACGCTTAAAATGACGTGACCAAACTATTCTAATACTAATACTATTTCCAACATCTAAAGCATTATGATACAAATTCTAATAATTCTATAGGCCTAATAGGCCAGGAGAAATAGCCCCAAAACCCACTAAACCTAAAACAAATTTGAACAGAAATGGTTTTGCATTTTTTCCA